>NQII01002217.1:98279-169184 GCA_002778355.1 Clitarchus hookeri
CAAACAAACGCTAAAATGGCCGTGCCGGTACCAATGCTCCTGGCCGAAACCTGTAGTACTTCAGACACTATTTAGGCGAGTGCGAGAATCAAAGATTGCCGCTTACGGCGGCCGACTGGCGTCGACGGTAATTAGAGATGGCTGCCTACAGCAGATGCTGTTGAATGCGATGGAGGGCACTAAAAGCAAGAGAGAAAATAACGGAGACTAGAAGGGATATGAGAAAACCCCCTGAGTGATAGCACATCGGAGACGAGAGAGGGATAACTAACGAGAGGCAGAAAGGACACCAGGAGGTATCTGAGAAACCTCTGAGTTGGGAGACGAGAGAAGGAAGAACATGGGAGATGGGAGAGAGAGAGAGAATGGACGGGAGGCAGGAAATATACAGGAAGAACTCTGAGAAAACCCACAAGGGATATAACAGCCGAGATATAGGAGGTAGACCTTGAATAATATGATAAAAACCCCCGTGGGATAGATAGAATGTTTGAAAAAATGGGAAGAATATGAGAAAAAAATCCCAAATTGAATGCAAGAACGTGATGTGTTGAGGTGGAATGCAAGCGCAGAAGGAAAATAAAACAGGGATAAAAGTGAAATCCAACATGGCCGCTGCTATCAAGGAATGACAGCAGGAAGCTGCCGCGTGACATCATCCAAGATGGTGTCCTGCTCGTCCCCCTCGTCCCTGCAAGGACGCCACTTGCAGCAGAACCGGCCTTTCCTAACTACTACCTATTTTCTGTGCTCATTTCAAACAAAATCGATTTTCTTTCCTACGCGTTTCTTAAAACATTTGTTTCGCATCTGAAAATAAAAACTTTGCTATCTGCTGATACAAGTATGACTTTGTATGCGCCGAGACTAAAATTTTTGCTTCCATAACACACGTTTTCCTTCAATTTAAATATTACTCGTCACTTATTACTGGCATCAATTTGTCCACAAGCTTGAAACCATTTGCGACGGCAATACGAGGAATATTCTAAGCTTTCCCGCTAAAAATTTGCAGGGTTTCAGAGTACAACTTACCCGTATGGGCTATGCATTTCCTAACAATCCTGTGCTCTGCGTAGCTGCCTTGATTACAATGGTCTAATAAGCGCACGGCACATGGGAAAAACATACAGGTTTGTTAGTGGATGCAGATATTATGTACATTAAATTAAATAAGTTTATAAAATGCATTTTGGTAAGGACTTTATGTCTTCCATTTACTTTTCACTGTAAAAACTATTTAGTGTAGCGTTGTTATAGAACTATGACAAATTATTGTTTCACTATTTTTAAGCTCGAATTTTAAACAGCTACCTTATTAGAATGGTTAACATTTGTTTTATACACACTCAAGTAAATATTTTAACAATTGAACCGACTACTTATTTGTCTATAGCTGTTCTCATTTTTACATCTTGTGCAAGGGTACCAAAATTGCATGATTTTTAGAAGTTTTCCAGCAATCACGACAAAATAAAACTGTGACAATCTAAATAAGTTGCATTGGTGTGCTTCTTCTAAACGGAAGTATAATGGAACTTCTGTAACACACTGGAAAAACGTGCATATCGTTTAAGTTATTGGAGCTGTGAGTTTTGCTAGCCGAGTGAAGCTCGTGTTAGACCTGTCGCGACATGCACCAGGCCTTATCAGCACTGCACTCGCTATATTTCTCTCGCTTGGCCGAGCCCTGTCAAGGACCGGGCCCTGCTACGCGGGACAGGGTCGACAAAGAGGGGGCGGGAGACACGCGAACACGCCCCTTCCGCACCCGACAGCTGAAAACGGTCCAGCCGCTCCTCTGGTAGCAGAACCGGAGAGAACTCTACTCGGGTCAGCAGTCAGGAAATCACTCTAGTTTTGCCCGGAGCAGGCAAAAAAACGCACGTGCGCATACCCTGTGTGCGACGACTAACGCATTCATTCGAGAACCCGGAATTAAAGGCGTGTCCTTGTTGGGCATCAACGCGTTGTTGTGTAATTTATTTTAGTCATTACAGTAAAGTCTCTGCATTCTTACCTTTAAAGGTCACCCTGATTGTAAGGTGCGAACGTAATTCTTTTTTTCCACGTATATTTACTAAAGAAAAACAGGCAGAGATATGTAGCCATTGTTTTTAATTCGCTACTAATATGACACACGCAACCACAACGGCTGGTACTTTGGCGAAACAGTTGGGGTACTTTAATTCCCTACATTTCTGCATGTTTTTTTCGAAGTCTATCGTTTTTTGAACTCAGCAATGCCGTATTATTACGGAAGTATGAAATACATTTCACTGGGGGTAGTGGAAAGCTCTAGAAACAAAAATATATTTCATCGTCGCAAAATTCCAAACGAAAGCGTTTTACCATAAGCTGAATGAACGTGGTTGGTTCTGTCATCACCGAAGAATCCATCTGTTCTCTCCCTTACCATTGCAAAAACTAAACCGATGTCGCAAGTAAGAACGTCAATTTCAACTTGCTTTTACACACCGAGGATAACCATTATCACACTTGACCGACACATGGATCAAGTGACGGGGCCCATTCAATTGTTAACTTAAATAACGCGGAAGTATATACAGCGCGCATGCAAGTTGATCTTAAGCAGGGCTTTCAAAAGTGCTCCGTTTACCGTGAACAGCCTATGCTATGAGGTGTAAGTTGTCTATGAAAATAAAACCTATTTCCCAACCATTCGTACCCTATCTCAAAATACTCACTACGGAGTCCTCTACCATCTGTATAGTTTTGTCCCTAGAGGTTAGAGACAGCATGTTTGTAAGACTATTTACGAACTAGCTGTTAAAAACGCACTTCAACGTCTCCGGGTAAGGAGGAGCAATTATTTTATTCAGCACGACTGCATAAGGTGGTGTCTCCCGTAAATGGGCCCGCACAAATTCTCGTCCTGCACGAACGCGCTATTAATGCCAGGTGGAGGAGAAGGACGCGATAGTTCTACAGACTTGCTGGCGCCCTGCACGCGCCGCACGGCCGACTTCTTGCTCGGGATTTCTTTCAAGATTCGCTGTTTCCTTGTTTCCACTTCTGCTCCACTTCACCCCTCCGCGACCCCCTTCAACACCCCCTCCCGGCACGAACCGTTTCCACCCTCAACAAGAAGCCCTTTCGCCCGTTCTCACGCACCGACTACAACTTTAATTTGAATATCTCTCCGTGGAACCCGCAGAGCACCCTCCAAGTTAGTATCTGCTTCCTTTTGAACGGCGCCAGGCGCCCTTCCCCCTGGAAGTGTGCGCTGAAACGCACGTTCCTGCCCGATATTCCGCATTGTTATCAGCAGTTACAATTAGTCTGCTTTGCAGATTACGCGCAACAAATAAGCGGAACCGAACTTATGCAAGGAATAAACTCTCTCTTGCCACTGGTTTAACTTTACTGAACAATCAATTCGGAGAGGTAGGTTCATGTAAAAATACTTATTCAAATAGAACTTGGCAAAGGCTTCATTGAAAATTAAATTCCTGGCAACTGCAGTCAGCCACAGCATTGCAGACAATTTCAGATAATCCCAAGTATTGTAAAGGTTACCTTTTTCCTGACAATTTATTAAGCTTTCTCTCGTCTCATGATTACAGCTGCGTGACCAGTCTTACCACAGCCAAGAAAAAAACATTACTAATGTATCCCTGGAAAATAAAACTAACATCCCATTATCATATACTTTTCTGTAGTTTATGAGTTGGACTTGACGATAATAAGTTTGCTTTCTGGACACAGTACAGTTGTCTATTATTTACTTAAAGTTTTTTTTTCTAATGGCTCGGCCTACAAACAAAACCATCAATCAAGCTGTTTAATTAATTATATTTCACTTTCAAAAGGGCAAAATTTCAACATAGGATAACAAAAACAATGAGTACGATAATATAAATGTAACAGGCTACCCTTCAAGAACTCATGATTTTGAAATGAAATAAGTTATACTCAGTCACCTTAATTCGTGTACAATATTATTCTTTATGAATAAAATATTGACGTCAAATTATATTTCTGGCGAACATAAAATTGTTTCGTTTTCGCAAATAAACTTGTGGATATTAAATAAACATTATGTAGTGACCAGAAACAAAATTGGCAGAGTAACAACCCTACAATTTTTTTTTCTATGTGTAGTACAATTTATACTCGGCTTAGACGACTGCCAGCGAATCACAGACGTTCAGTACTATAGTAACCTAATTCTGATTGGGCTAATCAAATCCTACACTTCTGACAAAGATACGCGGCCATTTGCAGAAGGAAAATTGAATCCGTGCGAGTAGTAGGTTTAAATCTAGTCTCCGTAGAATTCTTCTTGCGAATATAACTGTAGATAATGTTCGTACACAAAATTAAAACTCGTAATAATATTAATATAACAGTTTCCAAGGGATTTTCTTCTTTAAAATAGCAATTCAGTATATCTTACTTCAAACTCTAGTTTCATGCATTATTTTGTCGCGTAAAAACCTGTGTACGCTCTATAATTGGACAAACTGTAACTGAGCAATTCCGTCCAAATATGAAAGAACGGTTGCTGGGAAGCAAACATTACCAGATCTACGTTGTATGCTGTTAATTACGCCAGAGCGCCCGGTGTTTTCCAGCGGCACACTACTGTCACTAATGAGTAAACGTCGCTATAGCAAACAACAAATAACTCACCAAACGGATTCATTTTAGCGAATGGTGAGAGGGCAGCGACATTCTCTACGTTAGTATTTTAAACGTATTGTGTGACATAAACATACCAAACTGCCGCAAGCATTACAATACATATAAGCCAGACGGTAAGGATATAATTAAATTACTTCCCCTTTATTGCTCTCAGCTTGCTCCGCTTTTTTACATAAAGCTAAAGGAAAGAAAGGCGAATTCATTTTAAACAATGCGGGATTGAAGATATGTGAGATCAAAACAGCAAAGTTAAAAAAGTACACTGTAAATTTTTTTTGTTTTTAGACAATAAAAATCCCTGAAAAGCCACTTAACAAAAACTTTTTTGTACAACTACAAACAGTTTTTTTAGAATAATCGGAAAACATATTATACCTAAACATATAAATATAAAATTATAAATAATAGGTTTGTATTGTAACTTACATTATTGAGAAGTGCATATTATATAATTATTTTTTATTCTAGAAATTTCAAGTGATGATTCAATAACATTGAATAAAAGAATAAATATTTCAAAACATATTTCTCAAAAAAAAAATTACACCTTTCCCACACGAGTGCTAGCCATGTCTTTTCCATTATTATCCCACAATCTTAACGATAAGAACAAGAAGAACGTACTGAATATGGTAGTAAATACTCGTAAATATTAGTGATGTTATTTTCTTATGGATATTGCAATTCATTTCAGTTCAAGAGCTCTGTGTTATTATGAAACCTTAATATTAATATTTAATGAGTAATAGCATTATGTTTTTTCTCAAATTGTCGTCATTTTATCACGATTATTTAAGTTGTTTTCAGTTTTTTATGTTTTTCAAACTTGCATTGCATTTATTTTTACGCGCACCTACACTTTACATCACCTCTAGTTTCTGCACAAACAGCTATTATACGGTTTTCCGTTTTTTTAGTTTCCGCTGTTTTGCATGAGCTCGTGGGGACGGGTCAGTATCGCACAACCATTTCGTGAGGTATATTACAAAAACGGCTCTTGTACTTTTACAAGAAAAACCTTTGTACTGTTACAAACGTGTTAAACTACAGACAATTTCTAAGTAAAATTAGAAAATGGTTCTATAGTGTAGGAAACAGGTTTACGAAGAGATTCCAAGAGTATAAAGACTTTCGCCTTCTATTAACTGGCAGGCACACACACATAAATTCCAATGGAACGCCGGAACAGGATGCTATAACGGTACGTCGGTACTCTTGCGTACCCACGCTGCAAGAGCGAGGCATCTCAGGCCCCTGGAATTTTATTCAGACACCGTCCAAAAAATATGATACAACTGATTTGGAAAGTTAACGACATTAATATGCATCTAAATGTTTCTGAACCAATTACATTCTTGTCAGAACTATCTATAACTTGATCCTACAATATTCCTAAATACAACTCACGAATAAAAGCGCTCGGCTTTATGTAAAAGTTGTACTGTTTTAATGCATTATTGTATTGATTTACAACTCGATCCCTACTTCATAAAATTGTTATTTTTTCTATATTTGCAATGCCAATGAGATGCCTGATGTAATTGTTAAAAATATTAAACATAACATTTTAACTATGTGTATTTTAAACACATGCATTTTTGAAAGAAAATGGCAATATTTTTTTTTAATAGGAATTTTTGGACTTGTAAAAGAATTCAATTCTCCAATCGTCCAACATCTTGGTAATATGTATTTCTTCTAACTTCCGTAATTTTTTTGCAGACTTAATTATTATAATCCTCTTATCTATGTGGAGTTTGTTATTTAGTAACTCTGTTAATTTTGGCTTAATTTTCTTTTAGTGTTAATGTAACAGTATCTTGCTGACTCCCATGGAATATAGCTACAGTATAAAATATTGTAAACCACGAAAAAACTAATATATTTTAAACAAAGTAAATAAACTTGGTTTGCGCATAAATAATAAAATTTCTGGTTATTTTAGCATATAAGTCTAACTCATCTTTGAAGCTCGCCTGTGTCGAATATATCCATAGGATCAGGATATAAGCGAGTGTAGGTAAGCACGTAATCATTTCGATAAATGCACAAACTAAGTTCATTAAAATATATTTTGTTAATAAACAAGAATATTTGGCCGGGGGACTATGACAAAATGCTTTCTTTTAGGAATATAGGAATATGAAAACCATTATTATAAGTTCCAGCTTAGAAAGGATGTGTACCTTTTTCGAATGTGTCGTTTTTTAGTGGTTAGTTACAAAATTATTTAGGAAGTCAGATTTATTTTACACAACTATGCCGTGCTGTAAGAATAAAATAATGTGACTTCTCTAAATAATGGTAATTGCTTTCAATTAGTTTTTTTAATCTATCAGTTGTTATCAAGGTGTGAGCCATGTAATATAGAATTAACGTATTAATTACTTTTATATGACTCGTCGTATCTGCTTATAATAAATATCTTCATTTAGACGTCCTGTCTTACATTGACTAAGTATAATGCCCAGCGGTGAACGCTACATAACAATAATTATTCACTCGACATTTTTTGACTGAATGGCACTTCACAGGATTATGTTAATAATTACACCTAAAAAAAATACCCCGGAGGAATTTGAAACACATTAAAACATTCTCCAGTCGGATAAGGTTCTCACTGCAGGCAAAAATAGGCCTAGAGAAATAAATCACATGCCCATAATCTCGTATGGTTATTTATGCTGCTTTTTCACAGACAGAGCGTAACATAATAACTCCTGCTCTGCTTCCATATCTTCACTATCTTCTGCTTCTTCTTCATCACAACAAATTCTTGGCTTTTGTTTAAAGTCCCTCGCACGTATAAAAACAAATATTTACGGGCATGAAAACGAATTTGTGAAAGAAAGTAAGCCCATTTATTTCCCTTGCCACTCAGAAGGGAACGTCGTTTATTATTCCGGGTTAAAACCATCTCCGGGAAGTTCTTTTTTTTTTTTGTCAAGATAGTTGAATATCGTGTTATACAACTGGGGCAGAGTGCATAACCGTTGGAAGCATAAAAAAAGGTGTGTGATATTTCTTCCATGAAAAAAAAAGTCTTCATAGTTGAATATATTTATCGGTACATTGTATTCACTATGCAAAATCGAGCGGTCTAATACCTGAACCGTTCTTCAAAATTTTTTTACAAAAACAACGTGGTTTCTTATTTGTTTTTGTAAATATGAGTATGTTTCACGTTACAGTACTACACAAGAAGGAAGAGACAGCGCTTCAAACTATTCTGTAATAAGTATGTTATTCGCCTAACCCTAAACTAATGTGTTATTCATAGCAACGGTTTTGGAATATTTTATAAATTTTGCAAATACTTGTATAAGAATAAAACAGCTAAATTCAGGTGCCGTATTATTAAGAACATTCCTTTTTTTTTTCCAACTTATCGAAGTTTGTTATTTGGGTTTTGCGTTGCGTCGCTCACGACAGGATTGATGTAAAAAAAAAAATGTATGCTTATAAAGTGAGCCATGCCAGAGGTAGGCTTGAATCACCCCCTGCCATGCCTTCTCGCCTTAAGAGCATGACATCTTACCTAGTGGTTCGCTGATCACCCTTGAAACACTAACCGAATACGTGGTATGAATAAGATAAATACTAACAAAGCCAATGTTTACCTCGCAAGCCGTATTATTCACGTTTAATGTTATGTTTTGATTGTTTTTATTTGCATACACCAACATTTTTTTTCGAATGTGATCAAACTGTCAATAAACACGAAATAAACTTGTTTGGACTCCGCAGTTGCTTACGCTTGCGTATGAAAACACTAGGTCCGCAAATCCTGTTTGATATCCGACAACATTTCGTGTAATAAAGTATGTTATAAAGCTAGGCATATTTGTGTATAATCGCTCTACACTTTACACAAACACCCACCATTATGAATGAAGAAAAAAAATATTTTTTTGTTGTTTAAACCTCTATCGTCAATGCATTTACAGAGGAAAGTGACTAAGAAAAGAACTGTTACAAGTCCAGACACGAGGAAGCAAGCTTTTTTGCACACGTCCATAGATTCGTTCAAAGTTATTTGACTTGCCAATGAGCATGTCACGTTAGGAACGAATCTCGTGGCACGTATGGCAAACTGACTTTCCTCTCTCGGATGACGCGGTTAGCTCAGTAACGGAAGCAAATAACTGCTTTTGGCAGACTCTTCCCACACACCGCGGTCTATTTCTTTGAGGCGCCTTCGAACTTTGCTAACTCCGTGATTTTGAAAGCGGTTTAAAAGTGTTAAATTTGCGTTGTCGTAGTATGCACACCGTCCCCCGATTCACTTATCGACACCGAATTGACATTGCTGTACGGAATAATTATAATTTACTAGGATCAGCATCTTGAATGTAGACGTATGATTTATTAGCAAATACGGCTGTTCCGCCACGTTTTATAGGCGTAAAGAGATGTAGTGATACTTCCGTGTTAGAAACCAACCCATGGCTCCGAGTATACAGACAAAGAGACTGTTTGTAAGTGGGTCGAATCTCACAGCTCTCGGCAGTTCTACGAGTCTTTATGTTTGCAGTTAATATCCTAACGCAATAAGCTGGGATGATATCGTTCATTTGATTGGTTTGCTAGTAATATGTGTTTTCTCTTCCTGGCTAATTCTATTTGTATTCCCTGCTACGATCTTTCAATTGTAAAAACAAATAACGTTTTCATTCGTTTGACTAATATCTGGCAGCTCCATGACGACATTTTTTATTGGTTGTATTTCTGGATAGAACAACGTCGAAAACACTGTCTGGTACTTTTATTAATACCAAATTTAAAATAGAAAATTTACCTGCGGAAGAGACAGTTCTGACAATGCAATTTTTTTTTTTGTTTTCTGTAAACATCATGCTTTTCAATTACGACTTTATGAACGCGAGTGTAAAATTCCTCTTTCAATACCTGGCCAACATTCTAACCTCACATATGTGTTTACTCGAGTCGATGTAAATTGTTCATTTCCTGCTGTCACAGAGGAAAATAAAAACATATTTCCTGGACTGCAGACGTTCCAATCATGCCATGGCAGTGCTTCTGCTTTATTTTCTGAGAGGAATACAGTACAGGTTAATTTAATTGCTGCTCCCTGGCGAAAGTAGCGCACGCGTGAAAGTATTTAAAAGTGCAACTTGTATAAAAATCTCTACAACAAATAGCTACATGTCTCATTATGACACAAACGAGCGACACTATTAATCCAATATCACCTTATTTCTCACCAAGCTGCTCAGAGCCACTGAGAAAAAATTTATTACAGGTAACTTTTAATAATTTATTTCAGTGTACAATTTAAATAATAGATTACATTTGGATATCGAGGGGGTTCGATAATCCCGAAATCCTCCCTATAATTTTGCATATCCATACGCACCTCCTAAATGAATACTCCCGTGCGTGTAGACAAGGGGGATAGGAGAGTAAAAATTAGATAGTATACAGTAGATAGTATGCAGCAGATTACACAGGTTTAGACACAAGGTGGATACAGTATGTAGATAAATTACACCGGTCAACACGATTTTTGTGGCTAGGTTCTCCCTATGTGTGACTGGTTCCTTTTGCCTTAAAATTAAGGAAACTCACTGGTATAATTATACTGGTTCGTTGTTGCGGTCATGGTATGGATTTTTTAAATGATGTTGTGCTTTTTTTATATATTTTACTCACAGTGTGCTCCGGACGAGCAATAAAAGTTCTCTCCAGCGTAGGAGGTACGAGACAGTCTCCCAACGCTCACTGTAAAAAAATTGTGTAATTTTGCATTAAATGTATGTGGCCTCGACTGACATCGGTGTAATTTCACACCCACACATGTCAATCTTTTTTTACTCTTCGTACATGTAAATCTATCCTAAAAATTAGTAAAATAACATACAATTTCTGCAACGAACTTTTCGTTGAATGATGCAAAATTACTATTACTATGTAGCAGAAAATAAAATGCCGCATTCGTGTATTTTCTCTCCACGGCAAGAAAATTTACACAGATATCGGAATTGTAATTTCACCACTGTGTATGTATATGTAACAATTAACTTCAGATATAGAATAGGTAGTTATATACATAAACAAGAGTATTCCTCCAGCGGGAGTTAAGATTTCCTTTTGAACACACAAAAGAGATTCGAAGTGGTTCTGCTCTCTACCGTTAGATCGCACGTTTTAAACAACCACTTGTAGTTATATTTTAATTCACATGATGACTAGTGTAAAATAACAAATACTGCACTCGCTTTAGCAAATTGCACATAAAAATGTAAAATTACCGAACATTCGTACCTGTAAGTATCCTCTCACAGATTCTCGAGAATGCGATGCAAGTTTACACACGTGGTTATTGTAAACTTTCACAGTTGAAGGTGTAAAGCTACACTGGCATTGGAAATCGCTGGACAACATAGTTATGGGTGCCGTCATGGCACCCTGTATAGCCCTTTCTAAACACTGATCACTGACATTGTGTGTTCATACATGGACTACGTAGCAGTAAACATACATAACTTAAGGTTTTTATACAGTGAGTGGGTGTATTTTCACACATACTTCAAAATATGTTCATTAACACCAACATTGTGTTTGTAAGGCCATACAATCATGTATTTTCACCGGGATACGTAATACTTTCTGGATTATTAAGAACATTTGTGTAAAATTATACGTACTGTAATTATTTTTACAAATTACACATACAAAATGGTAAGTTATCAAAAATTTGTATGTGTAAACTTACACTTCCTTTTTTGCATTGTAGAAAATGGTAGAACCATCACGGTGCGAAAAAGATATTATTATCTTACTTTTTAAGAAACATGGCAGTTTCTTGTAATTTTTTGTACTTTTTATGAGAAGCCAAGACTTTTACGCTATCTTAAAATGTGAATGGATGGGTAAAGTACGTTTTAACCCACAGGCCACACAAATACTTAGGTTTTTTTATTTCCGTCTTACTTTCCTTTTATTCACTGGATTTTCTTTTCTTAGCCACCCCTTTACTGTTCACTGTTTCTTATGCAGTGTTCCTTAATGCTTTTCCTTGCATATTTCTTACTTGCTCCTTTTCGAGTCCGAGGGTTTTAGATAGTTTCCCCCTTCTCCATGTCATTCATCCTTGTTTTAATTGTTTCAGTATTCAGTTGGTGTTCCCTTATATCGTGACTTGCAGAAGAGCGTTTATTTGCGCTGGCATGTAAATTTCTGTAACTGGTTCATTGTTTGTAATTGTACTTTCATGTCAATAGAAACCCTATAAATTCAATTCATTCATTTAAAGTACGTTTTAATTGATAACTACTACGTATTCTAATCTGGCAGTGCTGGCAGTTTCAAATAAATGGACCAGCTAGTGTTTTTCATTACAATATTAATTCTTGTTTATTTTTTAGAACTATATTTCACAAGTGTATAAAGCAACAGATTTGACAGATTATTTTGTCAAATTCGACATATGTGCACTTAAAGTACTTGCGTATAGATAAATACAAGTTAGGATTGCAAAAAAAAAAATAAACAGAAAAACAAAAAGTTGAGAAAAAATAATTTGAATGAAAGGAAAATATCCGTGATATATTGGTCGTGAGTTGCTTTTGCCGTCAGAGCATGGATTATTATATGCTTTAATGCTTTTTTTTTACCCAAAGTTAGCGGTAGCATTTTAACCACGCCCCATGCTCGTAAGAGCGCTCAGCTTCCCCGGGATCAACACCAAGAACTCTAATCGCAACGTCCTGGTGTCTTTTGGATGACGTGAGCTTTATTCCAGAGGGAACGACAGTAGCAGGGTGTAGGTAGCTTGGCCTGTCAGCGCGGAGGGAGAGAGGGGAAGCTCGGGTCACGTGAGTGAGAGTAGTGGGGGAACGAGCGCAAGGTCGCCATGTCCGTGGCCAGCCTGCCATTTTGTCTGGCGCATAGAACATTCGACTGTCGCGATGTCGTCGCGCAAATCGCGTGTCCATTCGCGGGACTCGTTCTGTTTCGTTTGTGGCGAATTTATTAAGACGAGGGCGAATAAACACGAGATGAGAACGTACAATGATATACGTGAAGCGTACGAGGCGTATTTTAACATCCCTGTGAGAAATCTAGACAAGCAATGGGTTCCGCGTTACTGATGCGGCTCGTGCAAATCAACTTTGGACAGTAAGTACCTTTGCTTTTTAAATAAAATCTTGAGAGTCGCGGGTCCTTGGAAGAAGACTATATGGCGACCTTAAACTTGTGCGGATCAATAGCGCACACCGAATGTAATAATAACCTAGAACGTATTTGGTAATGACCGTCAAATCTGCGCGTTTGGCGGGAAACCAGAGAGGGTTTGAGACAAATTTTCCCTCGATTACTATGACAAAGACGAAAAATTTTTCGTGCCGACGGTTACTTGCGTTTGTTCGTGCACGTCAATTTAGAGGAGTTTTCCCGGCAAGATCGGTGGAAATTGTCCCGCAATATATTGTATTCTCGCACTGTGTGGAACATTGTTATTGATATCCTGAAGGGGAGTCACTACGCTACCACAACGTCTGTTACAAAATGCAGTAGCGATGAATATCAGGGAAAAGTTGCGTTTTAAAATGCTTTAAACATGATTTTTTAACTTGCTGATGCAATTTATAAATATATTAAATCGATTACTTTTTTAAGCGTTTAACCCAACATTTTTCTTGACCTTCACAGCCCTCCCACTATGGTAATTGTGAAGGGTATGGTAGTAGTATGGCAACGCCGCTTTAGGATCTTAATAACTAAGTTGCGTACGGTGCGAAAATACCATTTTTTGCGGGTAAATATTTTATATCGGAAGAGCCGCGACTCTTATAATTTACCAAAATCTTGCGTTATGAACGATGTCCTTGAAGTGAGGATTTGGTCTACATTGCTTTTGTTTCGTTATGTTTTAGTGTGGTACAGAAGAGGGGAGACAGCCGTGAGATTCGGGATTCTGAGGATTTGTAGATAGCCAAGCAGCCACGACTACGACTGAGTGGTGAAGCCAAAGGCAGTTTAAAAAACAATGATGCACCAGGGAAAAGTGTATCCAGATTTGCCGTCTTCGTCTGCGCCTGTGTCACAATCCCATGTCTTGACTGTGCCAATACGTCAGTTTTCTCCATCATCAACAAGCATACTTTTCACCAGCCAGAGAACACACGTAAGCTAGCTAGATAATTTCCAGCCGATCTAAGTAGGTAAAATACCGTACTTCCCAATCAACGGGATGTGAATGACTTGGTGCGAGATCTCGAACTACCGAAGTCGAAAGCAGAAATTTTGATTTCTAGACTAAAAGAGAGGAATTTGGTGGACGAAACCCTGCACATGTCTGAGCAGAGGAAGAGGCACCAAACGTTTGTGAGCTTCTGCACCAATGAAGACGACTTGTGTTTCTGTTATGACAAAAAGGGTTGTTCGTAGAGATAGGAATGGAATACGAGCCAAACCAATGGCGTATGTTTATAGACGGTTCTTCTCACAGCCTAAAATCAGTCCTACCTTATTATTATGTATATGCAAGTATTTTGAGTGTATAAGTGTCTCATTTTACTAAAAACTGTCAAATCTGTTGCTTTATATACTTGTGAAACATAGTTCTAAAAAATATACAAGGACTATACATTGTACAGAAAAGTTTTGTCTGGTCCATTTATTTGAAACTGCCAACATCCCCTAATTAGAATACATAGTAGTTGACAATTAAAACGTACTTTACCCATCCATTCGCATTTTAAGATAGCATTAAAGTTTTCGCTTCACGGAAAAAAAATACTAAAAATTATAAAACACGGCAATTTTTCTCAAAAAATAAGGTTATAAAAATATGTTATTCTCTCCGCGACGGCTTTACCATGCATGTCCTAGTGTCAGGGGACTGTGTGGTGCCTTCTAGGCTGAATATAACTTTTATCGGTCGCCCGGAGCAAACTGTGAATAAAAACTATAAAAAGAAAGCATAAAGAAATAAAAAATCCATACCAAGACCTCAAAAGCGAACCAAGGCAAAATGAACCAGTCACACATAAAGAGAACCTGTTCACAACCAAAACGTAAAACATTTGTTGCACCAGTGTTGTATGTACAAGTGTGGTAAAAGATGGGGGTTTAAGGGTACGATAGCATGGAAATAATAGGGCACTGGTACGTGTACAGAAGGCGGTGGTACGGGCACTATATCTGTACATGCCACCCGCGGTAACAGCGTCTGTACAAACAGTCTACCCCACCAATATCTTGCTTTTCCCTCATGAACCACTGTATCTAATGAGCGTATCGATACTTGCGTACGTTTTGCAATTAATTCTTTAGAATTAAGTTGCCTACACTTTACTTGCAACCCTACAGACATTGTTTTGTGGGCCATACAAAGTTGTTTACATATCTCCATTTTTATGTTTGACTAGAATTCCACAAGAATTTCTTTTTAAAATTTAACCTAAGTACTACAGATTCCACGTTTAGTGTTCTAAAATGTTTTCCAGTTTCCTCGTGGTGTTACAAAAATGAACTTGGCAACTAGTTCAAAAAAGAATGGTTTGTGAAAGTATTGAAAAACTTTGAGAGTGTAAATTTCTAAATATTGGTTTTTGACAGTCAACAGCTCCAAGCCCGCGGACTAAGGAAGATGAGTTTCCCGCATAATGGTGAGCTGACAATAAAAAAACAAAGGCACAGAGCATAGGACGTGACAGAAGAATATTGAACATGAACAGAATCTTGTGTGAAATTGAGACGGCACTTAATATGTATGCATTATTTTAGTCAATGAAATTTTGCAACGAGTCTGACGTCCGTTGGCAGTGTTGGTATATGCTTTAATGCTTCGAGTGTTTTGGGGTACATAAAGTGAATACAACAACAAAAGTTGTGTGATACTGTGTTTAAAAAAAAAGGATAGTAAATTAAAATAGTTGGCATGTTCGCTTGTCTTTGCAATCTTCACTTTTGCAATCGAATGGATATGAATAACGTTTCGAAATTGGCACCAATTATTTCCTCTGCATTTATATATTTCGATATTTCTGCGTTTTTGTAGCATGACTACGTTACGCCGATCGTACAGCTAAATAAACAACTTTGTAGCAAATTTTCTACCCTTATCCGATCGGCTGTTACCACGTGCGTCTGCATAAGAAATGAAACACAACAATTATGCACATGACCTGTAATGCGTAGTTATATGTGTTAGTAATCATAGCAATTAGTTATTGTGCACACAGCCTATGTACTAAGGTTACTCTTATGCTCCGAATTTTGAACGTATCTTAAGCAATTCTTAGAGACCCAATGATTTATCAGATTCATCCAGCAACAAGCTAGAATCCACAATCATTTCTGTATTTCAGCATTAATGAGTTGTTCATTGGCTGTTTCTCCAATTCAACTCCAGACCCCGTGGCAAGGGGTTCTATCCTTGCGTTCCTTGCAAGTCCTTCACTGGTCGTAAGTCGTCTCGGGTGAGTACAAATTGCGGTTCAACAGAAGCAGAAACACAAAGGCACGCGTGAATTAAAATTAACACGCCCTCAAATGAATTCGATAAATGTCCTGGTGTCTACCAACGTTGCCCGTCCGTTCCGCTGATGAAGGCAGACGCAGTTGAACCTCACCTGTCAAGATGGCGGATACCAAGATGGCGGCTGTCCAGCATGCCGCTGCCGTCCTCATTATAGCGCGCGCATCTCGGCCGGAAGGTGACGTCTCTTCCTCTTCACTATTCACCCGTCCGCCTCAGGCAGCTGGAACACAAATGAAAAATAAAGCTATTTTTTAAGAGAAAATGTAGCACATAAATAAGCAATGAGTCTTTTTTTATACGTATACAGGCAGATAGAGACAATTCTGGAAAGAGGAAGACCGTATAACGTAACTCTTGTGAATTCCCCGGGTGGTAAAAAATTCATCACTGCTGCGAATTGGGTGTGACCCACGCAGAGAAAATTTGCATGAAAGGGAATAATTTAAAAGCAAAATATAGTGTTACCTGACGCCTTTAATAATTAAGGATAAGAGAGTCACAAAAATGTATTTAGAATGTTGTAATGATATACTTATAGAACAGATAAAATTACTGGTTTACCTTCTATGCCTATAAAGATTTTTCTTAATAAATCAAAACGAATGCAAAAAAAATATTTTTTTGTTCACCGGAGTGTAAAGACAAAATTATAAATCATAATATTTATATAACACGTCATCTTAACACTAACATTAATTGTGAAATTCCGAAACAATTAAAAGAAAATATAACTAGGTTTTCATTTACAATATAAATTAAATGCTCTTCCAACCCTAACACTTTTTTTTTCGTGAACCAGGAACACAAAAATAAAACTAATACTGCCAATTATATTTTTATACATTTATTTCATTCACCATAATCTCCGGGAATGAACAATATCAACCGTATCTACGGCGAATAAACGTCCCTTAGGCTCTTTGTTCACCCCTTGCTCTCAATTGCAGTCTTGAAGTTTCCAATCAGTTGTGTACACGTGGAAGAAAATCTCCCAGACGGCTCGCCAGCTCTGACTTACCATCACCGCAGAGAAGAGACTTAGTTTGTATTTTTTGGGACAATTGAGATAGCAATAGTGTTATATTAGTGAATTTATTGATTCTTCGTACTGGTATAAACATCGTAATAAATTATGTTCAAAAGTAAACTGAAAAGTAAAGCTGTAAAGCTTGAAATATTTGTTCGCACACGTTCACCAATATTTTAAATGCATGTGTTTAAAAACATTCCAACATCAAAAGCAGTCATTTTGGTTGAGGCACAGCACTCGTGTGCAGTAGACATAGGTTCTAGTAACGGTGGGAATTAATATTTATTTTCATTTTTACCGATAATGTTATGTGTAGGAGAGTGAAACAAATCTCTAATTACATTAACCAAACCTCTGTTTGGGGTAACCAAATGATAACATAAAAATAATTTGGTTCCAAAAACAAAATATTTTATTGCCCCTATACAAATAATTTGGACGCCAAGATGGGGTTTCGTACATATGCCATTGCGATGAAGATGTTTGTCATGGAAAAACTTGACTGAGCACGAAAAAAATATTTAAATAAGACAAGTAACCTATTGACGAGAAAATAGTCTACATAAACTTGACTAGAGCATGCCTGGCTTGCATTCTTTTGTGTCTGGTAAAACCTCGGTGTTTGAGTGCGTTTCTTTGTTGTGTTGTCCCATTTTGTTCCTCCATATTTTGTCAGCGTTGTCCTAATTTTTTCAAGGATGTTTCTAGCCTGTGTTGTTTTTTATTAGTTATATGTTAGTCGTGTGTATGTGTATATATATACACACACACAAAACACCATCAGATAACTAATTACTATTTACATATATATCGTAATTATTTTCTTTCCTGTTTTTTTACTCTATTCTCACTAGGAATTTCCCAGTATTGTATACATATATTTATTTTCTCGCCCATAGGCTACTAGTTTAATTAAAGTATTTTGTTTGTGTTCAGTCTTGTTTTTCCATGACAGACATCTGAATCGCAATGGCGAATGTCCAAAATGTCCATCTAGTCATTCACCACTATTGCACTATTAATTCAAAGATAATTTTGTTGCGTTAAACAAACTTCGTTTAATTAAAAAAAAAATTATTTCTCGTGGAATTTTATTTACGAATACTTATAAGGCGGGCTCATGTTTTAAATACTGATTTGTATTTTCTTCATATCAGAACAATATGATAACGCGATAAATGTATGTACAAGAAGGAGATAGTAAGCCTACGGTCAGCCAGTCCACCAAAAAAAAAAAAAGAACCTAGATTTTATCAATAGAACTAATGATCCTCCGTGACTTTTTATGAATGAAAATAGTTTTTATGAGGTTATTGAAAGGTTATATGGTTGTTGGGTTTCGACGCCTCGTTGATAGCGATATCATTAGAGATGCAAACAGAAACAAATGTAATACTTGTGAAAACATTACAAATACACGCGTGCCTTTTCTGGGACTCGAACACAGACGCCTCGTACCGTAAGCTGTATGCAACCAACTACATAACGAAAGTCTTTACTTCTGTTTTAGAATTCACAGCAGGCGTTTGACCGACCTGTAGGGAGCGGTGACAAAATAGTTTGTGATCCTGAACCCAGAGAGTTAAGTAATATGTTTGATAATCAAGTGTCTCAAGCAGGTAGTCTTTCTGACGTCCCGTTAATCATTGGTCAATTTCGTGAGCTATAACCTAGCTGTCGGTTGCGATACGTTTTGCCGGTTATTGAGTTGTTAGGTTTTTGCGCCCACGTCATGACAATATAACCTTCACCATTCGTGATGGGGCTGTTTCAAATCACGGATAACTTCCGTTGGCCAGTACTTCATGAAGTTGATTATACAATAAATGATTTTAACTTATTTTCCATAGCCACCCACGAGAAGGTGGACCGGTTACCGATACCACTGATTTTTTTAACCACTTAAGTTTCTTCGCCCTCGGTGATTCTTCGTGCGGAAGACAAAAGCAGGTGGTTCGGTTGGGAGGCAAGGTGGGGTGAAGGAGGACGTAGCGTTTGACGATGCTACGGTACACATGTGCTGGGCTTGGGACAGTGGTAGGCGGAGAGAGAAGAGAGGAGAGAGGAAACATGAAATTCAAAATTGTTGTCCAAGCGGAATAAGGTAGCACGTTCTCCAGGATCATCACTTCCCTTCTACTTCTCGCATATCCTCCTTTACGACCAGAGTTTTTTTTTAGACCAAATCCCTTAAATGTGTCTGTTGAATAATGGAGTGACAGACTATGATGGTGAAGCGATGTGAGTGCGGAGCAGTGCCCAAATGAAAGGGGGAGGGAAATGGTAGATCCCCGAGAAAACTCGCCGACCAGCGGAATCGTCCGGCATGATTCGCACACGCGAAAGTCCGGGAGTGACCCCACCGAGAATCAAACCCGATTTGCCTTGGTGGGAGGCGAGTAGTCTAACCACTACACTACCGCGGCCCCTTGAATAATGTTTAATGCAGCTTAGCCTCTGAAACGCCGACAGATGTGATGTGATAACCGAGTTCTACCGTAATGCTTTTTCATCAGAATTAGTTTCTTGCAAATGGTATTTAAATTAGCAAAAAAAATTTGGTAAGGTATGGTTTAGCAAGCCAGGAGATGCAGAGGAACACTAAGATACGTGTAAGCAGACGAGGTTTGTATTTCCTGGAACGTAGGTTAATTACGAATTAAATATAGTTTCTAGCTATCACAGGGTATTATATGCGAACGGAACATGACTCGTAGAACAAATACTATTGCAAAGTTAGGCGCGAGTGTCATGCAGATGACAGGTAATGACGTAGCCGGGTTTTCGGTACGTATCCTATCGCTTCGGCAATGAGAAGTCATTAATGAGGCATCTCATTACCCGCGTTTGCGGCCCAAATCCTAGGCGGATGATGCCGTGCCGAACGTGTGCGACGCCAACAGGGTATTTAAATGAATCCTCTGGTCTGCGGTTCTTTATTAAACATGAGCTAAGCTCTGCAACATCTTGTTTATTCATGAGGTGGGATCGGCTGAGTTGGGACAGACATTGAAATATTCACTGCTCTGGTGGGTCACATTATGGGCTTTACAAAGTAAAAAGATCCGGCACACAACAAAAGGAAGTTAAAGAAAAAACAAACGAGGGCCATAAGGATTTTACGTAACAATGCAACGAATTTACCTCTAGGATGTTGATGTAATTTTTATGGCAAAACAGAGTTTGTGAGTTTTCAGTTTTTCGAGTTAAGTGAAAACTTAAAAATAACCAGCTGCTATTAAGTTAAAAATTTCTATACTTTTCTTATTGTATTAACTAAATTGCATTTAATATACTGGTCGTTATTGTATAAAACAGTTTCAATTAACCTCTTATAGCTAATTTCTGGAAAATATAGATGTGTTTTAATGCTTTCGCGAAGCAGTTTTGTTAGTCATAAGCTGGGTAGGGATCCAAGGAATTACATCACCCGATGTTATAAATTGTTGAATTTCGCAAGGACGAAGTACATTATAATACGACTTTTGCTTGTTAAGATATACCTTGCCAAATTCAGTGTATTTCTGGAAACTTCAGAACTTATAGCGCGTTTAACAGTACTTGCCAAGTTTTTATGCTTTGATCAAAGTAAAAACCTCATTAAAGTAGTTTGTATGTAATTTAAACACATTTTGGCACAAATGACGTTTAAATATGCACAGTTGTCTCGTGAAATCGAAAAATAAAAACAGTTATGTTATTTCGTTAAAATGAAACACGGGTAACGTAGGACTAAATAATTCGATTGTCGTCGAACATTAGTCGACCAAATACAGCATTTTCTAAGAAATGTTAGTATTATTATTTTTATTGAGCATGGCTTAGGTTAACCTCTAGTTAACGGCGGTGTCATTAAGAGACATAAATAAGGAGCGGGGAAGAAATCGGCTTTTTTTAGTTAGCCATTACGGCATTCGCTGTACTGATTTTGGAAAACGAAGGAACACCGAAATTAGGAATTCTTGCCGGGAATTGAAATCGGGTTCTCCCGAAAACGAGTCCAGTATGTTAATGGTTGCGTTAACTTATTTGGTAGTTGCGAGGAAGAAATTAGACTACGTTAGTTAGTATCATACAAGTTCTGCTAAATGTCTACAAGTTAGTATATTAGTTTATAAAAAAATCGTAATTCCACCACCCAACAGAATAGAGAAAAAATTTATTTTTTAAATGCAAGCAATATTCCAAATATTTTTTTTAACCTCATGCTTTTTTCTCATATCAGTCGACAGGGAGTTGTCAAACGAAGCTCCAATTAGTTAGGGTAGTCGCAATTTGGGATTAGTTACGGAAAGTAAACTGATGAGAGGAAGTGATGCATGTAAACAAACCACCAGTGAGGAGGACATATTCCAGTCCCGAAAACATTTTGACCAAATACAAGTTCGTGTGGGCCTATTACACGTCTTTGAATGTCACGATGGTAATTAGACTTATTTAATTCCGTTTTTGATATTAGCTTAGGTATATTTTATTTGTCGGTTAATAGTGAAATAGTAATATTGTTGATCTGTGTCACTTGTATGAATGTATTTCCTCACTTGTGATCGTATCTTTTTCTCTAATCTTGTACGGGCCACGGTGACTGAGCGGTTAGCCTGCTCGCCTCCCACCATGGTGAAAAAGGCTCTATCCCCGGCCGGGTCACAACCGGATTTTCGCATGTGGGAATCGTGCCGGATGATGCCGCTGGTCGGCGTGTTTTCTCGGGGATCTACCGTTTCCCCCGCCCTTGCATTTTGGTGGTACTCCACTCACTTCACCCATATCGGCTCTTAAGACCTCGATGTTGAGAGCCGCCCAAATCTCTTCACTCACTCACTCACTCACTAACTTGGGTTATTTTGATTAACACTTTCAACACGGTATCCGTGTTGAATCATTCATTTGCATAATTTATTTATATTCCCCGTTTTTTTTAATGTAACGAATTCATCCAATGCGTTTTTCTGAGTATAGTACACAATGAGTATTTCATAATAAATCTGTCTCTCAAAACACATTACAGGACGAAATAACACTGCAGGGTCATGAAATCCGCTAATGAGATTAATAAGTTCATTAAAAAAACTTATTTATTCGGCCCGCTGTTGTTATGGGTGTACGTGAATATGGACACGCCCTTGAAGACAGCGGACTATTAAAAACCAATCATCGGTAGACCTGATGAGCTCTCTGTGGACAAGCGGACAAGCGAACATCAGACATGGCGACAGCAATAAGAAACGGCCAATGAAATGTCCAGGTCCTCACTGATACATACCAACATTTTGCATAGAGCACGTTGCCAGCATTAGTTTCGCTACGTACAAATATTTCAGTGTTGAAAATGTTAAGGTTAAACGGATGGTCGAACGTGGAATTAAGATGTTATAGTCTATTCACTGTTCATTCACACTTTTTGAATCAAACCTTTGAAAAATCACCATATATATAAGGTGTGGGGTTGTTTCCAAAATATGTAACGTATTACAAGCGTTATATACTTGCATTAATATAAAAGTACATTATTTTCAGTAAGTATAATTTTTTTATTACACAGGATTATTCACGAGGAGTTACCGCCACTCACATGGCTTATTCCTTTCATAATTTCGAGCAAAACATGCCATATAAATGTGGGCCTTATTCCCAATATTTACAGATTAATTCGACAATCAGCATACCCATCCTACAGTGGAAAGGAGTTTGCAAGGCCGTCTCAGCATCAATGTGTGGTGTGGTCTCCTACACGATCAGCTGATTGGGTCATTCGTATTCCCAGTACGCTTGACTAGCGTGGTGTATCTGCAGTTTGTGCAAGAAGAACTTTCGCTGTTACTTGAGGACATTCCGTTAGCAGTGAGACGTCGGATGATCTTCTAGCATGATGGTGCACCTCCTCACTGCCACCGTGCTGTGATTGAGTACTTAAATGTGCATTTTCCTGAAAGTTGGACAGGATAAGGCGGTTTTCCCCCCTGGCCTCCTCGATCGCCAGATCTGTCACCACTATATTATTGCGTATGGGGATGGATGAAGGGCATTGTTTACCGAAGTACTGCACAAACACGCGAGGAACTACTTGCGCGTATCATGCAGGCCGCTACAGAAATCAAAGACAGCCACCGCGTGCAGCTACGTAGAGCAACACGAGCGGTTCATGAGCGTGCGGCCAAGTGTATGGAAGAAGACGGAAACATTTGTGAACATCTTTTGTAAGCTTGTTAGACGCAATTGTGATGCTCAACTGTAAACAATACGGTCTGATAATACATCCCTGTATTGACATCTGAAATGGTTATTAATTTATTCGTCATTTTTAAATTGTTTCGAATTACTCTGTAAATATTGGGAAAACGACCCACATATACATGACATATTTTACTCCAAATGATGTAAGGAATAGGCCCTGTGACTGGCGGTAGATGCTCGTGAATCATCCTGTAGTCTATTTATCTATCTATAAGTTATATTATTTCATTCGTTATTAATATGATCAATAAAACAGGGACAAAATAGGTGTGTTGGCAATGTCTGGTAAGAAATAGTTCTTATTCAAAATAAAATCACACTTAACTGCGCACTGATTATGGTGATCTGATCCTCTGGTGTAATTTTCTGTACTTGGTTAAGCTTGGTTTGTATGATGCGGAGGAATATTCTGGAAGTAGAACTTTAACAGGGCTTCAGTAAAGTCGGAAGTAAACGTAACCAACCTATAGTTCGGACGATTGGGCGTATGGCGTGTGATGATGGGCTTCGGCGTCCGGGCAAGCCTATGTAGTGTCATCCACTGACCCGCGGAGCTAAGGTACTTCCGGTGGCCGGAAGTGCAGCTGCGTATGTCAGGGACAGGAGTCACGTAACTCAGACTTGGTTAAGTTAAGATTAAGGAGGTTGAAGAAGTTTCAAGTTGAAGACAAAGGTTAGTGGTGTAATTCGCACACTCGTTACGGGAGCTATAGTTTAATTAAGTTTGAATTTATGAAAGGGGAAACGCGGAAGTTTCACCGTCCAAGTTAATTCATTAGAATTTTTTTAACTGAGCCATTCTAGTCACAGTCAAGATAGTGATATATCGCAAGTCGTCATTTTTGTTATAAGTCTGCACATAGCGATTTAATGACACACATTTAGCATTTAAGGTATTCTTAATTCTGAGTTGATAATTATTTCATTTTTTGAACAGTAGAGTTCACGTCAATTAGTCCTGTATGGGACGTCAACTAATTGCACGATTTCCGAGAGTACACCTATCACAGCCTCAGTTCTAATGTCTGTCTAATTGCCAAGATAACAATATTTTTGAAAGTATTTATTTTCAGCTCTCGCAAATAGCTACGCTATTGCAAAAATAGAAATAAAGCTTATAAAAACAACCATTCTTCAATAGTGATTAGTATGAAAACATTTCAAAAAGATACATGTGCACGCGTTCTCTGTTCTTTCTTGTTAATCGAGATGTTTGCACAATGAACGAGGAAGATCTTTTTTTTCCACACACAACAAACGCGATGATTTGTCGTAAAATGTCAATGCGGCGGCAAATATTTGTGACACGTAACCAAAAAAAGAGAACGTTTTGGAATGTGTTCTGCATGGTCATTGCTTTGTAAAATTTATATTATAAAATATACAGATATTCTGATTCACGCATCTCCTAGAATGTAATTTCGTGGCGAGTGTTCCAATATTTAAATCCGCACATAAACTAGCGAACGGGCCAAAACTTGGCGAATCTGTTCGGTCGGGAAATACCAGCTCCGAGCTAACCTGGAGTTCCTATATTTGGACGTTCTATTTGAGTTTCGTAGCAGGGTGACAGGCGATGTCAATACACAGTGCTCCATCACCGTCCCTGCAGATTATCGACGAGTTTACTTCAGGCTCCTCCATTTCCTGCGGCAAGCGCCAGCAAGCCGTTCAGCCACGTTTCCGCAAGTGCTGACGGCCGCTCGCGATAAAGTGAGCGGTCTTCAAACAAACCTTCGGAAAAACATCGACGTCCATTACTTAACACGTGCTTATGCAGGCTTTTAAGTGAGTGCAGATGTTTTGGGGAATGCAAGGAAGTGTCAAGACGAGGGTTTCGATGCAATGAACATGGTGTCGGGAATGCATCCTTATCCTACAAATAAATAAAACGTAAGACGCGTATACTATAAGCAATATTATTATGTAAAGAACATTTGGCACATTCACTCAAAGTGAGCTAACATAGAAGTCGCAATTACAGTATTAAAACAATTGTTCATAGTGATGGCTGTTGAAGTGGTTTCACGGCGGAATTGCGTACCGCTGTACTGGAAGCAGAACAGGTGGAAGCAGTGATGATTGTCATCTTAGTTGTCGTCGTCTTGACATTGCCAGGTGGTTCTTGAAGCGGCTCATTACTATTTCAGATTTCTCTACCATTGTGTTGTGGACAGACGAGGCACTGTTTACCCCGTGAGAGCATCTTCAATACTAATGTTGCTACTTGCGTTTTATTCTACTTTTAGCGTAAGAATGCATCTCCGACACCATGTTCACTACATTAAAACACTCTTCTTGACACCCCCTTGCAACACCCAAAATATTTGCACTCATTATTTTAAAAAATATTCGAGTAGTTCACACTAGCATGCAGGTGCTTAGTTAACACTGAATTCTTAAACATCGTTCTGGAGGCTTGAAGTTGTGTTGCGGGTGCAATGTATTAATTTATCGCCACTCAGATTTAATGTACCTTGTATTATACAAAACAGAGTATGCACCTGCATATTAGCGGCAAATTTACGTCTGTAAATATTCCGCACTTACACTTGGATGGTGTACGAATAAAGTGATCACGCCTATAGTAATTTTCATCTCCCATATGGCAGAAGGACGCAAAATGAGATATTAAAGTATGACCTAAGAATGGGTAAAAATGCTCAATTAACAATTAACAGTCTATAAACTTTCTGTAGCCCAGTCACAGTAATTTATAATGGGCTTAAATATATAATTAAAATAATTATGTGGGCGTTTTGTCTCCTTTACTGAAAGTCGTAAACCCATTCAGTTTGGTCATTATTGTAGCTAAATCGTCTATTTGTAAATTGTAAGAACAATATAACTGCATTTTTTTCAATTGTTAAGCATTAGTTTTAGTTTGTGTGGCAACATTTTCATATAAAATATAAAAACCTTGGCACGTAAATATAAGCATTTGCGTTAAAAACTGCCAAATAATTTTATATTAAAATAAACAGTTTCCGAGGTCAATGATGGCGAAGGTTTAAAAGTCAAGCTGTCACTAATGTGAACTTCTGGCGTTAAGAAAGGTTGCGTCAACTGACAAAAACAAGCGTGGTTCTGATACTGCAGGCAATAGTTCGTCGCATTCTCCAGCCCGCAGCAAGTCATCGGGCTCTGGTTCAGTTGGNACAATGGACTGAGATACGTTCAGTCGCGCAGTCACCTTCAGCAGTCTAACAGCTGACCCGACAACCTCCGAACATTGACAGTTGTGGTGCTCTCGCACATCGTGGTTGAGAGCCCATCACTCTGGAGCAACGAGCAGATTACTACATTCGGGTACTGCACCATTGCACTACTCCGACGCCTCCAATAGGTGACAATATTCCTCTTAGCTGTAGAGAGTTCTAGCGTTAAGCAACATAATTGACAGCAGGTGAGTAATTCAAAGACGTCGCCGCATTGGTCTTTGACGTTAACGACTATAGCGTGAAAATGGGTGATTTCCCAGGAATTACTTGAAGAATTACCAAAACCAATGTAAAAATAGAATTTTCAGGACTTTTTTTGTTAGACAATAATTATGGTCTTATTTTATGCGATGAAGTTCATCAACTTCTAACGAATGAAGACTGTGAGGTCAGTATTAAAATCGTTCAAAAGTCTAAAACAGTTTTCTTCCGATTTTTTTTTTGTATTACACCCTTTGTCATTGTGATATGGAATGATAGTGAGAAAAAAAGTATGGCAATTGACAAAAATGACTTTTAAAAAAATAATAGATATTAGCTGTAGGAATTATAAAATCATAAAATTCACTGTACAATCCTTAAAATGGAACAAAATTTGCAGTGCTTACGAATTTTTACTGTCGAAACAATTGCAAAAGATTGATGGTAGCTGGTCAATTGTAATTAATACTTCATAACTACACTTGCCTATGCAGTAAACCCACTATGGTGCTAGCAATGCATTTTAGAAGGACAAATAAAAGATTGACACTCATAACACAAGCATACGGATAATTAATGATTAGTAATAAGACAGCTCATAATATAATCAATAACTTAATTGCACGAGTAAGCAATTGTTTTTTTAATTAGTAAAGTTGGAAGATTGTGACAAAGCGTAAGCCTCAATGATTTGTCAGACGTAAGTGTTACGGTGCGAAGTAATGCTCACCAAACACTGCGAGACTGATTGCTGTAAATTATATGAAAGGAAAGAGGCATAGCGAGTTTCATCGCTAGTTGGATTGAGATCAACGACAAATAACCTTTGTGTATTACGTAGCGGAACATTTCATGCAAGTGTCTAGAAAAGAACAATTTCATTAGAGTTCTCGACATTCACGTTTTCAATAACATAAATATTTGATCAGGTATGAAATAACCCGTCCGTAATTTTACCACTCTTGCAAAAGTCGTACAAGGCAAATGTGTTTTCATACAATAGCATCTAACGCTCATTTCTCTTGCAATCTAATTCCGGAAAAATACCCATATATTATTTCTAAATATAGCTTGGTTTGCTGAGTAGGTCAGAAATCGAGAATGCTCTAACTGACTGCAACTGGCAACGCCACTATGGCCGTGCATATATTTAAATTCAAAAATTTAATTATTTTTCCCAGGGTTAAAACTAATCGCCAGAAGTTATGAAGCATAAATTATATTTCTAGTCATTTATTCAGCTGATACGTGTACACTAAATGGTATACATACTGCAAATGCATATAGTTCACAACAGAATATATAAGTTAAAACAAGTAAACTTGCCGTGAATTATGTACGTCTGTAATATTAAATTGACTTTCATTTAACAGAAGATATTTACTTGTGAAACATACTCGTAACCAGCACATACTTATAAAGAAAATCTCACTTTCAGTGAGGTAGCGGAGCTGAAGGATGGTAATTTTCTAGTCTTCAGGGTCTTAAAGAATTTGAAGAGGGGGATATTTATCAGGTTTCTCCCCAAGGCACTTGACCGGTTTCGTTTGCCTGAAACTGTACGAAACACGATCAACTGATTCACCCCTCAAGGAACAATGATCGAGTTTCTTAGTGAGCAAGGGAATTTGCTGGTACGGTGTTAAATTATATGTTTTCTTAAAAGACCACTGAGCTACGGCAAAAATTAATCGATTTTGCCAAGTACTTATTACCAAAGACACTGCTATGTAAGTTTCATATTACGAAAGAAAATACTGTTTAAAACGAGTTAAAAAAAAAAAAAAAAAAAACAATGCCACATTTAGAATTTTTTTTATTTTTTTTGGCGATGTTCACCACTGCGAACGCAAACATTTTTCTTAAATCATTGAGACAGTGGCAAACATTATTTCACCGGAATAGGCCTGTCAGCTCTTTTACAGGTGAATTATATCATAATAATCCAAGGCCATTATTTCGTAAGTTTGTGCAAAACAAATATTTACGCATATGAATACATACATATAAGATATTTATTTGTGTATTAAGTAATAAAACAAATATCGTATGTTCATATATTGGTTGCTTTTTTAATTATATGGCATTGATGTGAGAGGTTTACTGCGAGACCTTTTGTGACATCAGTATGTACATCAGTATTCATGACCACAAACAATATTTTAGATAAAATATTGGTATATGCATAACTGGTTATCCGACTGAAACTCTAAACAATCAATTAAAATATGGTTTACGTAACTACGAAGTCAACGTGCAATGCCCCGCAAAATAAGCACCTCTTCGATCAGGCAATAATATTAACGAATTGTTTAAATTAAAGTTTGTTGTTTAATGTAACTATGCCGTTCTGATTTTTTGACGAACAGGAATCTTATTACGTAATATTGCATTATCTTTAATGGCTGTTAATAAGACTTGAAATGCGAGGGTTACTACAAAACTTAATAAAGCAGGAATACGTAAATAGCGCAGGATGTCAGATTGATTCCAAATTAAGACAGACGTGGCAGTGAGAAGGACATCAACAAAAGAGAATGCGTTCAAGATATTATTCTCTTTAAGAAATTACTCATCCTTTTAATAGTACGGATGCTTTAGTTAGCTTTTATTAGTATCTTATCAAAGTTCTTCATTTATGGTCAGGACTTCATGCCTCAATACTTATTTAAAAACTAATGTTTAAGATTATACTTAAATGCGACTCAATGGTTATAATATTACTTTATGCAGCTATTTAGCAACTGGACAATACCACTGACTGTATCACGTATTGGTGGAGGTTTGGCAAGAAAACTGGAAAAATTGTGACAGCATATATACAAGCAATAAAATAAATTATCTGTAAATTACATTTTTATATTAAACATTTTAAGGCGTAATTTTACACGGTATAAATATAACGAGTCGTAGGTCTCCGTGGGTATATTTTGGTATTAAAAAAAACTCAGTAATTATTAACTGGCTTGAAGTAAGCTGACACTTAACTGATAAGCATCAAAATTCAATTGAACACTTTTTGTGTTATTAATGTCACATAATTAGAACGTCTGTACCACTGACAAAAAATTAAAATAGACAGAGCTTTCACACAACTTCTTGTGTTTTTCAAAAATCATAAATTTAGCAGGAAAGTAAAACATACTTTGAATTCAGAGATGAAACAAAGAGTGGCGTGTGGCAAAGTGTTGCAAGGTAAGCTGGTGCTTCCTCACTACTGTACATTCTCGTTGCCCGCAGCAGAAGCCAGTAACCACAGCGCAGTCTAGAGAAACTGAATGCATTCCGACCACTCACAAGCGAGCAGCAAGGGAGCCATTATACACGTCGTGTGACGTCAGAGTGGTGGAAGTGTGAACTAGCAAGCAACAGGGTACAGCACACAGCTAACGCCAGCTTTCCTTGCAACACTTCACCACACGCTACTGGAAACAAAATATAATTCCAGAACCGTACATAATGTTTACGAAAATGCCTTATGTACTGAACTGGTAAATATTATAAATTATTTTTGTGTGTCAAGATACTTCAAGTGCAGTATTTACACATAAGTAAATAGCTAAATAAGAAATAGTCTGAATTATAGTGAAAAAAAAGACAAAATTATATTTTATGAGAAATGAACTGAGTCACAGTGTCAAGAGAACTACCGCTTACAGTGCAGAAGAGCCTTTATACGTCTACAGAGAAAAATATTTAGTTTTAGGTACCAAATAAATTTACTGGAAATGTACCTGTTTAGAATGAACGATATTTTGTTCAATGAACCAATTCGCTCTTGTTCCAAATATCTGCATTTGTTCCCTTGAACTGAACACAGCATTTGAAAATTACCTGTTGAACCGAACATTTACTTGATGACCCCGGCGTCATAAACATATATAAAGTACAAACAAATATTATAAAATGAAAAGTACTTTCAACTTATCAGTTTGTTTATCGTAAACATCATGAGTATCGGGGTGGGGCACAAATAATATTTTGTGTGGATTGAACAAGTGTTCGATTATTTGGAACCATCTGATATGTCTAGTATAACAGAATTTGCCGTGACGTCAAATTAAGCTTGGGCCATATCCCTTTTTGCATTAAGAGTACTCAATCGCACACTGTCGACGTCATAAAGTCTTGTCTGCTGTCCCAACTCCAGCGGCAGGGCGTAAGAGAGAGAGACAGAGAGAGAGAGAGAGAGAGAGAGAGAATGAACGACGATGCACAATCGCTGCTTGCTCTGGTAAACTCTGTGGTATAGGCTGTTCACGGTAAACTGAGAATTGTTGAAAGCCCCTGCTCTGCTTAAGATCTACGTGTATGAACATCGTGTATTCTTCCACCACATGTAACATTTGCATTGTCATGGGCTTCATCACTATATTCATGCATCGGTCCAGCGTAGCTGTGAAATTATTAGACAAATATTTTACAAATATGCTAATTCTTACTCTTAGAAGCATTAAAAACAGAAAGCAAAATAAATCATTTCAGTTTTCACAAATGTTTACCTAGCGCTTTCAATTCAACGTTAAGACTTGGAACTACTTTCCCCTCCGTCGTTACCAACTTTACTGGGCGCATGCCCCTCAGTGCGCTTGTTAAAGTATATGTAAATCGGAGCAGTGATATTTTCCAAACGTTGATCACAAAAGTGTTCTCTTTATCTGAACAGCCTTTTGTCATGTTGTTTTCAGGTCTATCCACAAACATTCAGATGTATATTTACTGTATGCCAAGCATTGTTAGAAATATTTATTTTTTCAGTCAATAGCAGTGTTATAACGATTGTGCAATGTGCGGTGTAAAAAATACTCGTTGTAGTATCCACCATAAAAACAAATTGCGTAATTATGTTTCGGTTACTTGTGCTAATATTACTTAATTTTCTGCTGTGCACATGAAATTATCTTGGGCGGGGCGACCGTTGATTTCATTTTTCATCATTAGTTTTTCTTATCAGGTGTTGCAAAAGAGTGATTCTAATGTGTAAAATGTTTTTTTGATAATTTCTTACAACTTACACTTTGAAAACTATGGAAAGTGTTTCAGCAGATCCAGAACACAATAAATAACAAACTATAAAACGGCTGGTCTATCAGCAGCAACCGAGAGCATTGCCCAGCGAAACACGCTGTCTGTATTGGTGCTATTTTCCGACCATGCACAGAAACGACCATGCCAGTTGTGAACGAGTATACTAGAGTTAATATCATTCAAAACGTACATTTTTGCTGATCATTCATTCTAATACACCCATTCTAATAAAGGGTGTACAACTCCTGCGCCGACGCACCTTCCCCGAAGGCCTAATAAGCGCGCGTGATAGTACAAGGACGAAGCCGCGGTTGCCAAGTGGCTACTGCAGATTTAAGTACGAAGATCAATCTTTGGACTTGCGTTCGGGAGGACCTGTGTATGATTCCCAGTCAGGGCATCCTGATTTCGTTGATCCACAATTTTCCGAGATCACTCCCAGCCGAATGCCAAGAAGGTTCCCTATTACAGACCATGGTCGATTCCTTAACCATTCCTGCTGCTCTGGGCTTCTTGCTGTCTCTGATTACCTCGCAGTCGACGAGACGCGAAGCTCTACCATCCTCTTGTAAAGACCTCACACCAAGATTATCCGGGTTCGATTTTCGGCGAGGTCACACCAGGGCTTCCACACGCATGGGCAGTGGAGGGAAGAGATTTGGACAGCTCCTAACATCGAGGTTTTGTGAGCGTATAGAGCAGTGCTGGAATGAAGGGCGGGGAAACGGAAGATTCCCGAGAACACACGCCGGCCAGCGGCATCGTCCGGCACGATTACCACATGCGAAAATCCGGGAGCGGCCCCGCCGGGAATCGAACTAGGTTCGCCTAGTTTGGAGGCGAGTAGCCTGACCACAAAACCACCGCAGCTCCATCCACGCGTGGGAAACTCGGCAGGTGTAGCCACTACCGGCGAGCTTTCTCGGTGTGCTCCCAGTGCATTCCGTATTGGTCTCATTACACGTAATTCTTCTGCGATGACGTGTCCATCGCCAGGTAGTTGTTAATCCTAGTCACAGAATAGACAAGCACACAGAGGCGAATTGCCGTAACTGTTCCTTTGATGTGGGCGTGCTCATTCTCCGATTGGCTGCGCCAGGCTCTGGGAAAGGGACTTGCGCCTAATTGTCTACCTCGTGCTGCGGAATATGCTTTATTCTCTAGACTGCTGGCTGCCAAGTAATTTGACAGGCACTTATTGGTGTGCAGAGTTCCGACATCTTGCTGGCCAGTGAGGACATTTTTCTCCGGCGCGTGTGGCGGGACTGCGTGGTATAATCAGCCGTTCCACCACTGTATTCTCGATTTTAATGATTGAAACACGAAAAAGCGACGTTGGTTGATGCAGAAATGTGGCCAGTCGTGTTATTAAAACAGAGTTCATAAACAACGGTGTAATAAAACTCAAGAGTCATAAATGTAGGAATCTGCAAAATCACACGGAATAATCACATTGTCGTCTTTAAGACCTCCAATCTGTTATCCACAAATAACCCTGACTCTTAACTCCTCGTACCGTATCACAAACTCTATTTAATGTATAATGCTTCGCAATAAAAATCCTTTTGAAACATTTTCTTTAATAATCTAATGATATATTATATATTCATAACTTATTGTGTTTGTAGTCTTTGGTTGTAAGATGTAGTAATTATGCTACAACGCCACGAACATTCTCCGCAGAATGATACGCCCATATGTTGTTTTATGTTTAATTATACATAATAAAGTCTGATAATAATGATTTTAACTATGAATGGGTTATTCCTTTTTTTTCACCTTTAAATTTTTTGGAATTACGCTGTACATATTGGGAATAGGACCCACGTTCATATGACAAAAATTTTCTTCAAATGACCGAATGAAAATGCCCTGTGAGTGGCGGTAATTTCTCGTGAATCATCCAGTGTAGAAGAATGCCAGGCCAAATGGGAGTGAAACAAGATTTACTGTACGCCTCCAGGCTCGAGGTGCACCCCTCGGCGTGATGACGCCTCCGGCGAAAATGCGCGCGTCGGGGCGCCTAGGGGTGGCCGGCCTCGCACCGCGGACGTCTGGCAACGCCGCGTCTGGACGCCGCTGAGCATGGCGTGCGTCACGCGACCTCTCGAAGGACGGCCGCCCGATAAACAACCTCCGCCGACACCAATCGATTGCCGAGCCTCTGCCCTCTTGGAACCTGAAGCCCCTGCGAGGGTCGACAACTCGAGCAGCCGTTCAATTCTCTCGGGGTCACACATTCACTGTTAATTCCGACTTTTCGGAAGCCCTGCTGAAGTTCTACTTCCAGGATATTTCTCCGCCCCACGTAAACAGAGTTTAAGCAGCCGACGTCGGGTAGATGAGGTTATTAGCACGGCACGCCGCTAGTGCGCGCTGGATCGCTTGCGCTGGGCGAAACTCCTACCGTCGACAAAGCCAGCCAACAACCATACCAGGTATTTCTTCACAAGATAGGGAAAACGACGTATCGTTGTTTATTTCATTTGCAAACGAGCACACCGTCACTTTTACGTTTACGGCAGTACGGCGATAGAAATAAGTTGGCCAGCCGTCCCAGTATTTACGCCTAAAAAAGTTAAGCTCTCTGTTTTAGAAGTTTCCAAGGTACAGTGTTTTACACTCATGTGGGGGGGTCTTGGACGTACTTACGGGTACTTGCCAATTCTACCTCGCGTGACATATTTGCGTTCTCATTGCAGGTCAGTGTATGGGTGACACCTTCAGGAAGTTTGTAAGAGATCACGGATCTCAAGAATATTTCAGAGTAATTCAAGAACAACGTTGGAGGGTGCCGTAAGCAATACATCGCGTAACCGTGCGACAGTAAGCTGGACATATCGCAAGATACCAATTTACGCCTCGCAGGGCATTTGACTTACTTTTTTGGACAATATCCTTACTCGGGGTTGCAAACACGGGTTAAATTCCTGGCTATATCATACTTAGTGTTACGAGTCTTACTTGCTCATAAACTCACAGGATATTAAGGGATAGAATAATTAATTAGGGTAATCAGAATAAGAGGAATTATAGAAAGAGTTAATATATTCTTTACTTTCTTCAACAGTTTTTACTTATTACATTGATATTTAAAAACAACAGTGTCTTTTCAAAAGTAGGTTTTGAAATATAATTATTGGTTGACTTCGCTTCCAGCACAAAACGAAATAATCGATATTTTAAAATATTATAAGTAGTATAAACATTCGTTTGTTTCACAACCATGACAGGACATCCATTGATTTGACGCGCCCTACAGGATTCTGAACCAATGTCATCCATTCGGCACTCTAGTTTCATATCCTTGCAACGCCTGGCTGAACGAGATAATGTCTGTCTGTGGTGGCAGCCAATTAACCACTGACCCCTGTTGCATTGTAACCAGTATTTGGAAGTACCGCACAGCACGGTGTTAATATTGAAATGCAAAACCTTTGGGTTGTATTAACAAGTTTACCGGAATGTCATCCATTCCTATGGTGAATACAAAATACGACCAGGCAAAGAAAGACAACAAAACACGAGGATACAACATTACAATAAAAAACAAAGGTATAAATTAAAATCCTATAATTAAAATCAGTTTTAAAGGAAGAAGGATTCATATACAAGTAGCTCAATCCAGTTGCCTTAATTAAAATGAATTATCGTACAAAAATCTAGAAACAAATTAGAAAAATATTTTTGCTATCCAACAGTCCATAACAGTATCGACGGCAGTTATTAAAAATAACACAAGTAGTGAAGTAAGTAGCCAGTTACAAGCAGGATTTTATTTGGGATGTGCTGAACTTCCATTTCGAAAGTGATCTTATTGCACTATATGAAAAACACATTTTCCCAGAGTAAAATGAATTTTTTATTCCAACCGTGCACTCAAAGGAAAGGAAACATATTCCAAATGTTTATTTCAATATACTGCACCATATTTTCATTTAAGTTTCCAAACTTTTCTATACCTATTTATGTAGTGACTTTTTTTTTTTTGGGAGAGGCCTGCAATTCCTTCAGCTACTCCCTTGAGTACGCCTCTGTTTGCGGTTTCTTCGCACATTTTGAAACAAACTTTTGAAAAATCATCCAATGTATAACGTGTTTGATTGTTTCCTAAATACGTCACGTATTACAAGCTTTTAGATTGTACCATATTTTAGATTAATTGAATTTTTACTTGCGGTATATTCTACATCTAAATATAAAATTTCATTTATAATTTACACGAATAAAAGCAGTGAGAAAATAGGTTTTTTGGTAATGGCTAGTATGAAATAGTTCTTATGCAAAATATTGCATAAATGAGTTATCATGGATGTGGTGCGTTTTCCATCTGGTGTAATTTTCTAGACTTGTATTTAACCCGTTCAGTCCCGGATTAATTTTCGAGGTCGAGTGGTGCAATCGTAAATATTTTGATGATCACTGTACTTGTGACAAGCGTTGCTTCTAGCAACCGGTGAACGAACTACTGTGTGTTCGTCGATGGCAACACTGACCATTCACGGGTAAGAATTGCAGAAACTTCAACAAATCAGATTACTCGGAAGAAAGACACCCGAAACACTCGCCACTGACTCCTAGTTTGTACAGCGACGATCATAAACATTATTCACGTGCAACATGCCCTTGGTCATGAACACGGCGAGTGAAAGTGATGACTGTTCCTAGGCGGCGAGGTGCCGCTTGCAGTCTGTGACGTCAACAATCCCTCGTTGGCCCTCGTCCTGGCCAATCAGCGAACTAAGATGACGCAAACGAAGACTTCAGAGAATTATATATAGAGACGTACAAAATTCATGTTATTATTTTCGGACAGACTAGACTTCAAACACTTGTGGCTTTGTATTGCCATTTTTACTTTGAACTACAGTTTGATCGGACACGCCCACGATGTCCCATGGACAAAGAGGAAACCATCAACGAGAGGTTGCGCCAATCACGACGAACCAAGTCGGAAGGGAAAATGTGTCCTCACTACTGCGCAACACACGGGGTAAGTCTCGCCGACTCGAACATGTATAGAACGGTGAATTTCAGCGTGCTGCCCAAAAAATGAACGCTCAATTTTGCAGGTCCCTAATTATATGTGACGATCTACACATACGCCTTGTGCACAAAAAACTGTATCGAGAACACTGTAAAAGCCCGCGGTGTTGTTCCACTCTAGTGGAAGGGGTTGCTAGGATTTGCTTTACAAAGCCCTAGCCAGGACAGAGTTCAGAGTGATTCTGCTTACGTCAGGCGTATAGCAAACATGATTTGAAATATAAGTATTACAAGACCATCAAGGTCTGCTTCAGGATTTTTAACTGTTTTCATATTTCTCAGAACAACAAAATGTTGAGAATGTCTGATAAATCTTAAGCTCGTTGGGGAGCGAGAAAGTTATGGTTATGTAGATAACTGCTCAGCTATGGAACTAAAACACTATCGAGATCTGGGCAGACTTTTTATGTTCAGGTTTGAGTGGAAATTTATTTTCGTGAAGATTGTTTTTGCGCTCCGATGGAGCGAAAATATGTACGTAATAATGCCTGTGCTCGTTGCAGAACTGGCGTGTGCCTTTGATATATTCTGTACGGTAAAATGTATTCTTATAATAATTTCTTAATGCTGTTTGAAATTGATATTATTTAAATAGATGTTATGGTTTTTCGTATGGCAGTGTTTTCTGTGTAGATCTAATTTTGCTGATTGAAAATGTAGCAGTAAGTTAAAACATAGTTGAACTTAAAATAAGACATATTTTACACAGAGTGTTATGAATTCCCTTGGTGGGTAGTGAAATATCCAGTTTTGCATCATTATAATTATATTGCTCTCAGTGTTACCAATAAGTTAGGTTCTGCTATGGGGGTTTTCCAGAAGTTTCATAATAGGGGTAAGCCGTTGAAAAATAGGTTAAAACTATGGAAATTGCAAGCGAATTTAGTTTAGCTGGCTAGGGTGTTTCCTAGGGCTATCGGGGATCTTGTCCTTGGCGTCCATCTGACGGAAGTGCAGACTTCTCGGGATCACTATACACACTGTAGGCGTTGCCACGAACCAACTTTCTGTTTGGCACTGCACCAGTATCAGTATAACGCGCTGTCATATGTCCGGAGCAATACAAATGCGTTTTATTATGTGCAGCTGCTTATGCGACCATGGAATTTAGTTTAAACAGCAAATTATGTCTCCCACAACGCGATGGACTTCCCTAATTGGCTGTCGGTTTTTGCTGTGTACGGTATACATCATCAAATCCACTTCCTGTGCAAAGTACTTTATACAGAATGTCTGCGATATTTCGGGTCAAAATTACACAGATGGTAGAGGATCTTAAACTGCTATTTTGAAATAGGTAACCAATGGTAGGGGAAGCATATTTAAGGCGCCACGAGGCCTTGAATGAGTACTACGTGTGAGGAATGTGTGTGTAAGATGCTTTAGTTTCCATAACAAACAGCTGTCTGTCACACGATCCACCGCCATCTCCTCAAATTCTGGTGTGTGAACAGTCCGTTGTTTAGCACCCTGGCCAGCTCTCTGTGGCTTTGTCGACCCAGTCTCTTGTAAGTTTCTATCCACGGCGATGTCTTCCAATTCGGATGTCGCCTGTAGCGAAACTATTGTCTGTACCTTCGTGCAGCTTTCCTTGCACTGCATCCTGTTGCACTGTACACTACGTTCATATCTGCAAGTTGTACACTAACTGCATACCTGCATGTTCGCGTGACGAGTAATGCTACATCTTCGGCAACCAGGCATGATTTGTACACAGTGACAAATGCAGCTCTGGACACATCGCAGGCGAGTTAGTACTGCGTCGCACGCTAGCGCCGCAAACAATTTGGATGGCATTCGTAACTCTCGGTTTGAGGTGGTGAAGGGGTAGCGAGCTCGCATTCAATACGTCAATGTGAAGGGGACTGTCTGATGTTTCCCTTATGATGAGCCATGTCATTGGAACCTAGGTGTTCGCTGATACCTGAATGAGACGCTGCCAAACCGCTGGATTGGTCGAGGAGCAGCTGGTGACCAGGCGCTTCATCACTGGCCCCCAAGAATCCCGGATCTTACACGCTGCGTTTTTTTCTATGGGGGTACATAAATTATTAATTTTTCGTCCACCATTGCCGGCTAACATTGACGACCTCAAAACGAGAATTACGGACGCCATCCAAACCGTAACACCGGACATTCTGACAAGAGTGAGGAACGAGTTTGATTATCGCGTAGATGTTATTCGGACCGCTCGTGGCGGTAACATTGAACATTTAAGAATGTATGGTAAACAAACTTCACGGTTCCACGGTTCATTTAATTGGTCAATCAAGGTTGTTGGTTTTTTTTTGACATTATAGACCTTCAAAATTGGGGTATTCTGTCATACTAATCCTGTACTTCAATGACTAAAAGTATAATATAAAATGCCAGGTAAAAATTTGCGATTGCCTAAACGATTTCCTTTTCTTTCTATTTTGTTTATGTTTATAAGTGTTTAAAATAGCACTTTTGTAAAAAAAATTCACTTGTATAATACATTGGAGAGCTAAAGAAAAATTGGTATAGTCGTGCGTATGCAAAAAACAGAGGTATGGAACCAATCAGAGCAACGCGATGCGGTCGGCAGCACCTATATAAGACAACAAGAGTCCGGCAAAGTTGATAGATCGGTTAATGCTGCAACAATGGCATGTTATCAAGATTTAAGTGAGTTTTAAAGTGGTGTTATAGTCGGCGTACGAGAGATGGGACATAGTATCTTCAAGGTAACTATAAAATTTGGATGTTCGCGTACGACCATTTCACGAGTGTACCGTGAATATCAGCAATCCGGTAAAACATCACATCTACGACATCGCTGCGGCCGGAAAAAAATCGTGAAAGAACGGGACAAACAACGACTGACGGGAATCATTAGACATGACAGACGTGCAACCCTTTCTCAATTTTAGAAAATTGGATTTGCGGACTGCCCTGCAGGATTCATGTTGCGAATTGCCTCCTTCACACCTTCAAAACATTAGTAGAGTCCATGCCACGTCGTCCTGCGGTGCTTCTGCATGCTCGGGAGGGGGGGGGGNATATTAGTCAGGTATACCAGTTTTTTTGGCTCTTAAGCGTATATTACAAATATTGTATTCGGGCCTGAACTTAAGATATGGTGACAAGCTTAACCGCTACAACATAATAAGACGATCACTGATTGTTGTATAAATGAAGCCCCACTGGTCAGGCAGCGATTGGATTTCTTATTATAGGTTTGGCATAATCAACAGTGTGATTACACTCTGCCGCTAACTTGAGAGTTAGCTACTAGAACACTTTGATTAAGTTTAGCACACATTGAACCCACCGAGGGACATTTTTCAAAACAAATTTTATTAATATTATCAATACACTTACTGTCCGTAAGCTGATCATAAACTTAAGATGATGGAGTGAAGTACAGGGGAATATGTATTACAGAACTGCACTAGCGTATGCCAATATGTTTATAACAAACTTGAAGTCTACAACAATTTCTTGTTAAATAAACTAACATTTGTTTAACACATTCTACGTTAAGTTTTGTGAAATTTACTGTAGTTAATTTGCAGTGTTAAAAACATATCTTCGGCAACCAGTTTCCAAAAAATTCCTTCTAAAATTACCAAAAAAAAAAAAAAAAAAAATTACGGTACAAATGTAATATAACTAAGTATAACTTTTTTTTAAATATACAGAAAAGATATTTTAGAGTAGACTGTTTACTACATAGATGAATAATTATATACAAATACATGTGTATATAAACCGTGTGTGTAAATATATATTACAGAAAAACAATTATGTATTTAACAAACCGAGCGTTTATTGTTTTATTAAATATCACGTCCATATATTTCCTTTTTCCAAGGTAGCTAACGACAAGGCTTTACTTGCCACCATTACCTACAAACGTTTTGCTTGAAACAGGCTGAAATTCAGGGTTTGTCAAAATTACTGTTGGGATCGATTTTTTTGATGCGCATCTCCTTTTGCTTCGTACAGCTCACTGTAGAAAGTACCATAAAACACATCAAACACATTTCAACTCTCTTTTAATTTGCAGCCAATTGTGCCAGGTAGCTAGATCTGACAACGATGAACTGCAGAAGCGAATAATTTGCTCTATTAATACTGACTTTCAAATTATACGCGTTTCGTTCGCACGCTGCTACACCTAACCGAAATAATTCCGATAACGCGATAGAAACGTACTGCCAAGTGCGTGCATGCATGGGAAATCTACAAAGCGATTCAGAGCTTTGATGTTCCCTGCAGATTGCCATTGCAGGTTGCCGTATCATATTGAGCCCTCTTAACAGCAGCTTTGACGTACCTCTTGTGCAGGAAATCCACATCTATATACACTGACGAGCCAAAAAATCTGGTACACCTGCCTAATATCGTGTAGGGCTCCCTGAGCACGTAGAAGTGCCGCAAGACGACGTGGCATGGACTAGACTAATGTCTGAAGGTATGCAGGAGGCAATTCACACCATGAGTCCTGCAGGGCAGTCCAAAAATTTAATTTTCGCCAATTTCAGAAATGGTTTCACGTCTGTCACGTTTAATGAATCTCGTCAGTCGTCGTTTGTCCCGTTCTTTCGCGATCTTTTTCCGGCCGCAGCGATGTCGGTGATGTGATGTTTTACCGGATTCTCGATATTCACGGTACACTCGTGAAATGGTCGTACGCGAACATCCAAATTTTATCGCTACCTTGGAGATGGTATGTCTCATATCTCGTGCGCCGACTATAACACCACGTTCAAGCTCACTTAAATCTTGATAACCTGCCATTGTAGCAGCAGTAACCGATCTAGCCACCGACCGCATCGCGTTACTCTGATTGGTTCCATACCTCTGTTATTTGCATCCTCACGCCTATACCAGTGATTTTGGCTCTTCAGTGTATGACCAATGTTGGAGTCAGCACTACTGATATTAGCTGTCAAGAAAAAACCTTACCTTTCACTATATATATTATAAAGTGAAAAAAGGTAATATATTTGCAAACGTTGGTAGCTAATCAGAAGACGCAGTACGTGTTTCGTAGTACTGTTTTAAGATGCATTGCTTATATACTGAAAAAAAAACATGGGTGCTTGTACATATGTACGTGCGTTAGACGTTATACTTCTTTGGCGTGACTAAAATAAAATGTTATTACGTATGCAAATAATTTATGTATGTAGAAAAACGATAAAATTACAGGATAAAAACAGTCAATACAATTAATAAAGGTTTGATTAAATAACATAGTTAAATACTTACAAAAATTAACCTCAAATACTTAAAACCACATTCAAAATTTTGTTATACAATTTTAGTCATTAACAAATTTTTCACGGCACAATGTTGGTAGAATTAATTGATTATATATATATATATATGTATATATACACAATGGATTACTAATATAAATGAAATGTATTTAATTTGATAATTCCATGAAATTACTTTCTGTCGGTTTTAAATTTAACAACGTGCTATGTTCTTGCGTTTGTATATAGCTAGACAATACGCGCATGCGCGTTGGGCCATACCCCTACCACGTTTACTGTCGAATTTCGTTACTCTGTGCGCGCGCAACTTCCGTTGCACACTAAACTTTTACCCTCACGCACAAAAAGAAGTATAACTTCGATCAATTTGTTTTTTTTGTTCCATGTTAATGAGAGAAAGAAGTGGCGTAATGGTAACGTATTTTACAAATAAAAAAGGTCTACAGTGTCATGACAGGTGAAATGTACTAGCAATTATAAAACTGTACAGTTTTAGTTTCTACGCGTAACTGTGTGATAATAATACAAAATAGGTATACACCCTTTATTAACGTGTCATAACTTGATGTCAAGCCAGATGTAATTAAATTTAAATGAATTTTTTTTTGCGTTTGTTATAGCACCTCTGAGTCGACACTGGCGAAACTTAGTACACGAGTGCGTCGATTACGTAAAGCATTGGTCAAATAGGGCACTGAATTCTGACCGTACCAGCAACTAACGCATAAAAAAGTATGGATTACAGCGTCGTACTATATTGTAACGCGAAACGATAGACATCTGTAAATCCCTCTGGTAGTCACACACTGTGCTCCACTCAAACTGCCAAGGGTCACGGGATTGTGGTCAAAGAAGTTGCGGCTTTGCTTCTGTGTGTTTAACAGTCACATAGTCCTTGCTTCTAATGGTATTCCGGCGTCCTCCAGAACTGATGAGCCGTGAATGGGTGCCTTCATGCGTCCATTGCCCTCGGCACAATCTGATCGAGGAGTTCAAAGAGTATAAACGATGAGCGGTTCAGCACGCCATCCAATCTGCTTGTCGCAGTCTTACCACGTTACCTGTCTCAAACACCGTCGGTTGTCAATACGACTGTCTCGCATCTCTTCTCGGCTTGCCTGTCGCTCATCCATCACGCTCACGCCTCATGTTCTATTACGACGACACACACAACACGAAAAGAGAAGGCAGCGATCTCGTACGACCTGGGTGCCACGGTGGTGTAGTGGTCAGACGACTCGCCTCCCACCTAGGCGAACCGGGTTCGATTCCTGGTGGGGTAGCGAACGGATATTCACACATGGGAATCGTGCCTGCCGGACGATGCCACTGGTTGGCGGGTTTTCTCGGGGAACTTCCGATTTCTCCCGCCCTTTCGTTCCGACGCTGCTTCGTACCTTGCTTCACCCTCATCGGCTCTCAAGACCTCCATGTTAAGGTCTGCCAAATCTCTCCACTCCAATCCACTCGTTAAACGTAAGTAGATGCACCATCCCACGAAATAGCGACTTGAATATTTATCAACTTTCACGGTTACCAAACGATTTTTAAAGGATGCGCAAATATGTATTGCGGTGTTTCTGCTTGTTTCGGTGCAGAATACGGAAATATTTATTCATAATTTTTGATGCCATATAACAATAAACAAAGAGAGAATTGCAAGAGAATCATTAAAATTAACAACAGGCAGATTACCCGTGGTGCCACTCGGGAGCGGGAGGTGGGGGGAAATTAACTTTGCATTATAAAAGGTTTGTACAAGGCTGCCAGGAAATTGTATTGTTTATCAATGCAGATTACAGCTTTATTTTCGGTGAAGTTTAACGTACATAAATAAAGAAATTGTTATATTGAACGGGTTTTTTTCGATTTTGTCATAATAGTTGTATTTCATACGGTCAAACTGGTAATATTTTAAGGCCGGTATTAAGTAGAAAAATCACGAATATTGCGTAATCGACCTCATGTATAACATATGTATGTGTATTTTCTTCCGAGAGGAATATTTCCAGCTGCTGAGCTGTATGGAATACACACAATGTGTTCATAAAAGAAATGGCTGGCAGGAAAAAGTGACTAGGGCCTCAAAAGTGCTCAATATACCTATAGTTAGAGGCAGTGATATTTCGGGAAAAGATTTCGAGACAAGATACAGTCCAAAGCACTGTAGGGTCATCCAGCTTCTTTGATTGGCTAAAAAATGTTCTGGCACGTGCCAACAGTTTGCGCACGAATCACGAAGGTTCAGCGTCGGAGTTACTTAGTCCTGAGTGGCTTGGTCAAAGACGGACACGGCACCAGCAGTCAATGGAGGTATAACAACAGCTGAGGTGTGTATACAGTATTGAAGTGTAACCGTGTGCTCTGATTTTTACGCGAAAAGTCACTGACCCTACCTAGAGTGTATAGTGAGCACTTTTGAAAGCACTTTTTAAGATCTCCTTGTATGCACATTGTGTATTCTTACATCATATGTAAAAATAAACATCGGCACGGGCTTGACCACTTCGTTCATGCGTCGGCCAAATGAAACAGTGGAATTATTGGAAAAGTAAATATTTCACAAATTTGCTTATTCCTATACTTACGCGCATTAAAAAAACGGAAAGCGAATTAAATCGCGTCAGTATTCAAAAACGTTTACCTAACAATTTTTTTATTCAACTTTAAAATAAGGAATAACATCCCTCCATCGTTATTAAATTTACTGAGGGCATGCCAGTTAGTAGGGTCAGTGACACTTTACAAATTTTGATTTCAATAGTGCTCACTTTACCGTGAACATTCTATATGCCATGGCATTGGCAGTGTGAGATTGATCTCGAAATAGTTGTTTAGAAATAAATCTTTACGTTATTTGTCATGACCTCACAGGTATTACAGCTAAAGCATTCAAGCTATATCATTTGTGAATCATTTGTGCCCTTTATTCGTTTAATAAAAGATAAAAATTAATTTTAAAAAAAACATATCATTATTGAGAAATAGACCTGGTCGTTTACAATATGGCAGTTACTCATAAGGAAAATTTGCTTTTTGCTGACAGAAAACTATTTATATTAAATATTTATTTTTGACCCGGTTAGTAGGCATAGAGTAATAGCTGTTAAGCGTTACATATAAATAACATTTAATAGCGATTTGTTTTAATTGTTGGACTTAATCATTACCTCTTAATATGCACAATGATGACCGGAAATCTCAAGACGTATTCTATGTACCCAGAACTTAAATTTAAGAATTCATTTAAGCTTCAATGAAATTCTTAATACCGAAAGTTTCAAAATATTACGGGGGAAAGTGGGTTAAATTGTACACTTGGTAGTGTACATTTTTTTGTATTACATCTTCTTTCTGTAGGTACAAAACATTTATTCAAGAATAGGAAATAACACTTTTGTCTATTAAACTAAGTAATTATTTGAATTTAATTTATTTTCATCCACATATGTGGTTTTGAAAATTTTACTATTCGTTACTATAATATAAGCATTTTGAAATGAACACTTTTCAAACAAGAATGTTGTTGCTTAAGGAAATATAATGGTTATTAAAATGCTCTATTTAATATTTGTTGCTAAATTTTATCTCGAAAATAGTGATGTGGTATTTAATAAATAGGTTTTCACCTGTGCCAGCAGAGTTTAATGCTATTTCCACGCGTTACTCGTTTTTGAAGCAATAACGCGTGCATTTCTTCCGAAACAAATTAGCATATTTTAAATTGCAGCACAAAACTCGCGAGCAAAATCTGTTTCAAAACGTAATAGTCATTTAGGTTTTGTGCGTGAATCTGCATGAAATCAGATATTCGACATGACGAGTGAGATTAAATAAACGCAATCAAATGAGAAACACTGCAGATTACAAGACCTATAAAAATTTATAGAATTATAGGTGTGCAAGAATTCTCGATATTACAAGGCGAAGGCGAAGCCAACCTGTCCATTCAGTTTCTTTAAATACGGGTTTATGAGGCGTTTTGTTCTGGGGTTAGATCGTTGTTAAGTCTCTGGTAAAGGGTGAATATCTTATCCGCATCTTCAGTTTTAGTAGTGGAATAGCTATGATAAATATGGAGATTTACTAAGCGCATATAAATAGCAGTCCCTTGTAATTATATGAAATTTTATTATTTGACTGCGTTTTAATTCATGTGCGACAAATAACGGAACAATTAAATCTGACAGAATGATGTGCAGAAATACCACACAAGAATGTATGCATGCCTATAACTTCTCACAAAGACAGAAGTCACTGAAAAATGCAATGTTCGTTCTAATGTTACAAAGGTCTGTGCATTGTACGCACGTGTACCATTAAACGGAATCGTGGAATTTCCCTCTCTCTGTCTACCTCTCAGAACGTGCAATTTTTGCTCAACAGTGCGACTCCAGGCCAAATTTCAATCAGTCCGTGGTTTATCTCACTAATGCGACTGCACTGCAGGGAGTGGATAGGCGTGAGGGAGGTGGGTGGGTGTGGGGGTTTGAAACCACACACCAGACAGTTTGTTGTTCGTCTAAGTGCACAACCGAGTAAGAGAGAAGTACACAGCCGGAAAATCTGATACACGTATCCAGTCGCAAATACATCCACACTTGTGTTCGTAGAATGTTTGCCAGATGTAATGTTGTTTTTTAAGAACGCTTCCGGCATGTTCCCGAGCTAACTAAATTACCTTCTGTATTATCATAACAATGTTTAAAACTTGATTAATCTTTTCGTTTAGTTGCTATTCATTTTATTGATTTTATCAAAAGCTTCGTTATACCTGCGTGTGAAAAAGGAGCTTTACGTCTAAATACTGAATGGCAAGAATACCTATTCCATGGCCACTTTTTCTATTGCCTAGATAAAATCCACAGAATTTCTGTAATTTATGTTAACTAACGAAGCAAGATGTACCATTAGTATAGTGCACATATGTGTTTTACATTATACTTTAAGAAGTAGGTTTCACTCGGTTTCGTTATATAGTAGGGCCTTGTGGTTAAATATCAAGGAATAAATTTTGGTGATAGTGATATGATCACCCAACTGCCTTCTAAAATCCCGCACTTTTTTCTGAAGCCAATGTCTGAAATTTTAACTGATAGAAGCAAGCGTATATGCCAACCTCATTTAGGAAACCACTTGATACAGACCATTCACTGACACTTTCAAACTTTTCTGAATATATGCTTAAGTTATACTTTCACAATATCCCCACCTTATGGAAACAAGGCTCAACTAAATCTACAAAATTACACTAAAGAGACTACGCGCTGCAATTGGGCGCACTCAGTTTAATAATATTTCACATCAGAGCTATTTCTTACTAGGCGTTACGAACAAACATATTTTCTCTATGGTTTTTTTAAATATTGAATATCAATTAAAAATTATAGCTTATAGATAAAGCATAAGTAAAAGTGTAATTTAACCAAAAATGAATTCATTGTATGTTGATGGAAGTGCAAAACGTTTGTGGTAGATGGCATAAAAAACCAAAGACGCTATATATGATGTGATTTTTGAAAGGTTTAAGTAAAATAAGTGTAAAGATACTGTGAATAAACTGTAATGGACCGACAATCGCCAAGGACGAAGTTTTAGCCAATATTACACACCATGGGCCTCTTGAAAGTGATCAAGAACGCAGCATCATGAGGACGTATTTTGTCAGTAGATGGAAGCGGCAAATCAAGACTTAAAACAACTTTTATAGTCAGAAATATCAATGACAATCATGTTTCTTGTAGTAGGTTAATCTTACCACCGAGGAAAAGCATTAATAAATCGTCTACTGTAGTAATTACGGTAGAAATACACCAACTTTTTTTGAATAATGCAACACCAAGAAGGATACATGAGATTGAAATGAACTTTACACCACAGCTTAGGTACATGACAATACACAAGTGATTATGATTACAAAACTGTACATGAACTTCGTCCTTGAGAATTCAGTATAATGTGAAGGCCCCTTGTGCTGAAATCAGAGCACCTAAACGTCGTGGCATGGATTCAAAGAGAACCTGGATATGTTCCTGGGGAATCTCCCTCCTCGCGGTTTATACGCGAGTCCTTAAAGCATCAACACTGGTTGCTGGAGGTCCGTAACAAACAAGTCGCCGACCAACCATATCCCAGATATGTTCGATGGACAAAATGTCCGGTGAACATGCAGGCCAGGGAAACAGTGGTAACCGTCGTTCATTGAGGATGGCTTGCACATTACTCGACACATGTGGCTGGGCACTGTCCTGCTTATATATGGCATGAGGAGTGCCCTGAGTGAAAGGCAGTAACTCGAGCTCTTAAACCTCCATAATATAGTGGTTGCTGTTCAAATTGCCCTTAATAAGTAGCAGTCAAGATCGCATGTTGTATCCAATGGCGCCCCAAACCATCACACTTGGCGTTTTTCCGCAATGCCGTTCCACAATGCAAACTGAGAGATTGCGGTCACCAAGGTAGCGTCTAACACGTATGCGGCCGTTACTATAGGACAGATTGAAGCAGGACTCGTCCGAAAACACTACATTTTGCCACTCAGCACGCCAGCGACGGTGTTCACGTGCCCATTGTAGTCTGAGACGTTTGTGGTTTCTGGACAATGGAAGCCGAAGCAATGGCATACGTTCCACCAGTCCAGCCCGCAGGAGACGGCGTCGAGCCGTCGACGCAGACAGGTCCATACCCGTTGCAGTGCTCCAGTGTCAAGCCAACACTGTGTACGAGGCTGTACGGTCCGTTAAGGCCATGCGGGTAAGATGGCGGTCATCCCGTGCCGTGGTCACATTGCGTGGTCCAGTATCCGCTCGTCGCTGTGTACGACCCTCTTCTATCCACTGGTTACACAAGCGCATGACTGTTGTAGCTGCATGCCCTGTATCAGCGTAAATGCCACGATATGACAAACCCGTTTCCCGGAGACCTATCATTACGCCCCGTTCGAACTCACTCACATGCTGATATGGCGCCCTTTGACGTCAACGGGGCATACTGGCATTTGCTTTCACTTATTTGACGGCTCTTCACTGATTGCGCTTGGCGTAACACGGACCTTTCGGTCACACAAGAGAGGGCGCTGCTGGGCCTACGTGTACGCCATCTCCCTGTAATCGGAATCACTTATTGCTAGTACACTGGTCTACACATCCTTCGAGTTTGTATTGATTTGGGGCATTATTTCGGGTTGTTGCAATTTTCACAAACAATAATGTAGAATGTGCCAACCACCGTATCGAATAGAATGCTTGATTCCGCCCATTTATTTGTCGCGGAACAACGTCTGCAGGAGGGTCTTCATTTCAAAGCTTCACCTACATTTTTAGGTCGAATTTGGCGGTACACATTGACCAGACGCATATCATTCAATTAATGATAGACAAACAACTTGCCTCATTGTTAAAATTTGCTGTACGTTCACGGAAACGTATCAGAAACGTATCATGAACCCTTTATCATATTATACCGCGTATACTGATTCACTTCCAACATGTAGCAAAATAGGTGAAATCGTAGCCGGTACTGTGCAAGTCCAGAAGTTAGAACCAGTAGGGACAGCGCCTTTACCTGGACAAAGCTATTGGTTACTAATGGCACACCAAATATCTTATAATTTTTTGCTTCTTCAGACATGGATATATTCAAACTCTTAGCATAGGTTCCAAAATGTCAGTTGTTACAAACGCGTCGGGACTCAATGAAGATGCAGCTGATCGGCGGGTTTTCTCGGGGATATCCCGTTTCCCCCACCTTTGCATTCAAGTACTGCTCCATTCTCACCTTAATTAACGTTCATCGAATCTCACGATATCGTTGTTAAGAGCCTCGGGTTTGTGAGCGGTGAGTTGATGAGTGCCTCGAGTCTGCGATTGCGCGACCTTGAGCGATAGACGACGCACGAGGGGAGCAACGAGTGGCGAGAGAAGTGACCAGCGGGAGTAAAATCTTTTACTGCGAGCACCGGAGCAGTGAAGATTACGACCGGCAGGCTGGACTATTGGACTGGATGCGTGAGTGAAAGGCATTACAAATGATGGCAACAGACTGAGTGAACATGTGTTAATGATGACTATGACCAAGCAGAGACATTGATAAGGGCATTAGTTAGAGTTGAGAGAGAGATTAAAACAGCACTCGTTAGAAATAAAGAGTAATTTAGGTTATAGAGAGATTAATGCTGCAAAATCAAATTTAGTTATATTATGCTAATTAAGACCTCCATCCTACACATGCTCTGATACGCCCCTCAGGCGTCTTGTAATAGTATTGTCCTGTTGCGGTCCTGCAGAAGGATTTGTAAAGACAGAGGACATCGTGATCTTCCAGCAGCAGACTAAGTTCATTCTTCAAATTTCTACTACGTATAATCACCCCGGTCCAAAACCGGTAAGGGGTTCTCTTATACTATGTACGCGAGATCCTTGCCAGAAGCTGACTACTCTGTAAAGGTAACGGTTTAGTAATTTATTTAATTATCTCTGCGGATTTTAAACCCGAAGCGATGCTATTTTACAAGCACAAGAACTTACCTTTATATTTTCTTACGATAATTTCATGAACGTCCAAGAAACTTGTGTTGCCTATCGAACATGGATCGCCAGATTAGGAGGCTAGTGGTCTGACCATTACACCAGCCTAAACATGATTGTGTGTGCCGTTTTTAGAAGTTACTTTTAGTTAGCTTAGTAAACACCCCCACCCCCTTTTATTGCCTCGACAAAGAAAACCTACTGTGTTCCTCTGTGTCGTTATAGCTGTGTTTTCCAGTCTTGTGCGAAATTTTGTCTTCGTCTCAGTGTTTGTCTTTGCTGTATTAGTTGTGTTGTCGTAGATTTTTCCGTTTTATTGAAACCAACAGTATTGTTCTGTTTTTATTTTTGAAGTTTAATGGCCATAGTGAGTTCATGTTATTATATTGGTATGATTCGGTTGTGTCCAGTGACGACCATAAGACTAAATAAAATAAAAATTGCACATTCAAAGTACTTTGCAAGAAAAAAACTAAAAAAACCTTTTTCAACGCTACAGATTCATAGTTAGTAACACATATTTCCTTGTCAATATAAAACATATATATATATATATATATAAATGTTGTGTCCGTTTTTTTGGACGGGTATAACTTACGAAAAATTAAACCAATTTTCATTCTGTTTTTTATAAACCTTCCTTTCGTTCCCACGAGTGTATGTATATCTTTATGTTTTCTGTATTACCTTTAAAGGTACTAGAATCTGCAAGAAGCTTATTTTTAACATGCTTTCGCGTCAGGAAGCGCCCTTGTTGACAGCTGTCTGTTTGAACATTTCAGTTTGTTGTTCTCAATGTTTTTTACATATATACATATACTTATAGATATATGAACATACACTTCTTTCAATTAATTTCACAGAAATGAATAGAACCAAAATATGTTATGCCACAGCAACGCGTGGCCGGGTAAGCTAGTGTATATATATAATTTAAACGACAAAAAGACGGACTAACGACTTGTTGTTACAAATCAGGACGGGTACCCAAAGAAAGGACAATACGATGACAAAACCGAAAACACGTCACAAGTGAACAAACAGTGCCAAAACCATCACTGAACACAGCTGAAAAATAATAAACTTAAAAAACACACACAAAAGTAGGGCAAAACACCACAATGATACACAAGTCAGGAAAATTTATTCCTTGTGGGATTATGAACCTAAATAATTCAACATTACGGACAACAGAGGAAACACAAAATAACCAGAGAAAATAACAAGTAAACAAACAGAGAGGACGCAAAAAGACAAAAAGTTGATAACACAATAATAGTTAGAGTTCTTCACGACACTTCGGGGCCTGGAACCTGCCCCCTTCTTCAGGCGAGACATTGGACTCTGCGGTTGTTCTTAGAGTCCAGTGTCTCGCACTTACTGAATGACAATCTCTGCTGTCAACACTGAACATAACTAGGTCCACTTCATGCCCAAAGTCCAATATTCAAACCACCATGCTATCCGTGAAACATTTTTATTTCATGTGTTGTTAACTCGTTCATATCTAATTCGGAAAAAAATGTTTTCGCATGCACTAATTATTTCAGTAGTTCAATAATTTTTATGTTTGGGTTACGTGTTCGTTGAAAAATTTATTTGGCCTTCACGTGGTTTTTGTAAATTGAATCGGTATGTACTTTATTTTAATTTTTAAAATAAATTCACCAGTTTAATCAATTTATACGTCGTATTTTTAGTGTGAACTTTTTTTCAACCCATATGTTTGTAATAAAAGACCTGAATATGTGGTAGAATTATTTTCTGTTACATTGTGTTTTTGTTTACTGGAGTCTACTTTGCAATGTTTCATTCGTTTCCATGGCCTCTTTTTTCATCCTGATGCACTAAACATGTGACTTGTATATATAGAACATTTGCTTCCCTGTTCAGCTCGCTGCTTCCATTACGCCTTCAGCATTAAAAACCATTAGCGTGTCATTCCACAGGCTGCAGATGGCGGTCAATGGAGATTTTTCTGTCATTTTTGTGCCAAGGTAAATGTGAAAGCGCGTTTTTCCCTCTGATGCGAAGCCAGGTTTGGCTTTTGCATCTTTTATTTTTGATAGCGGCTCTCGGTTGATGGTGTCACATCGTTTCTCATGGAGCACAAATGTTTCTTAAATTTCTTCCTTGTACTTGGTGAGGTGACAAAAATGAAAGTGACGTAATAACAAACTTCGAAACGCCAAATCTGTCTTTACATATTAACTATTTTATAAAAAAATTTTGTGTCTCTGCCGTTGTTCTTTTTTTGTCCGCACAATTCTCAAGGAGCAATGTCGTTCTTAATATTTTTATATTTATATTTATTCTGATTCGTCCCATTCACGTTTATTATCAAAACTTACATGTAAAGAGTTCAATAAAATCTGGAGAAACTTAAAAGTAAATTACTCTATTATTTATTGGCGAAACCATAACCTACAGAAAAAAGAAAATAATAAAACTGCTATCATTTTCGTTTCAATTTTTAAAAAAAAGACGACGTTCATCACTTAACAGCTGGTAAAAGTTTGAATAGGCATTCTATTACCACACACATTTGTGTACTAAAACCCCTTTGGCGTAAAAGAATCGGAATGATTACCCTAGAATATTCCGATCTATTTTCAAGTATGACTGGAATATTTTTGCCCGCGCGGGAAAAGTGCCAACGAATTCCGGTTGTAATACGTGCCTTAACTCTTTTGGACATGTAGCAGTTAACACACGTTCTTGAGCACTAAAGAGTTAAGGTTCTCACTGCAACTGACAATTATAACTCAACTAAGGGTGCCACACTAAGCAAATTTTCTGATCATTGTACCAAAGAAGAATCAGTAGCTACCAAGTAACTGGAAGTTTTTAGCAAATTAATTAGTTAACATTAGTAGTGGGTAAATTGGTATTAGTCAGGTCCAGCCTTGTGTTTCGACCATCTCGATTTAATTCGTAGGCCTCTATTTTCAGCAATGAGTTTCGTAGTGTACCCATCCAGAAATTATGCATAAAGTTATACTTGGAGTAATCCCAAAGGAGTAATTTTTTTTACAAACCGGAACTGCGGAGCAAACACCTCCGTTATGGTCACATTCTGAGTTTAGGCGGACACCGCTCTAAATGTCTACCTATGGAATATTCACATCGTGCCCTGCTTCACTTTTATTAAAATGCAGCCAATTATTCCTACGGGAACGATACAGTTATTAAATGCGTAGACTTTTGTGCGTTTTATGATGCCAGATTGTAAGCTGAAGTTGTACACGGCAAAAAATGTAAATTACACATAAAAAATATAATTATTGTAAAATCAGGGCTGGTAAAAAAGCGGTAAAGTCATATTATCTGTTTTTCCATTCTAACTGGTTTTATGGAGTCGCTTTCTTCTTAGTAAAATTATTTTTGTAACACTTAACTGAAACATTTTATTGACGTGAAAGTTTCTTAACATTGGGATAGGTTCAATATTTCTGTTTAAATTTCGTTCAATTTCTGTGCAAATTCGATTAATGTGTATTAATTAATATTTCTAATTGCTCACTATAAAAGGCAAAAATGTCTAGTATTAGATCATTTAATTCGAATAAATGTTATATACTTTCAGATAATTTTAATATTTTATTAACACCGCTACCCTGCCTTGCGTTCGATATTTCTTACATTCAACTCAGTGATTGCTATCACTCGTTTAACGAATACTGTAAAACCTGTTAACAAATATTATTGCTTCACCAGCTGTATTTGTATAAGCGAATAAAGATTATTTAAAGAATGAAGATTATAAATCATTTCAATGAAAAACTTGTTTAAATGAACAAGAAAAAATAATATCTACTTACTTTTATGCATAGTTCATATTGCGTTTCTAGCTATTCATAAATGTGTGGTTATGACTAATAAGCATAATAAATACGTAATGTTACATTCCCTTTCACACCATTTATTTACTATGCTCGTATTTAATTTTTTCAAAATGGTTTCAAATTTTTTCACTCTAAAAGATATTGTTTTTCCTTTTATCAAATATTAGGCGACACTTTGCTAACAACTAACAACATCAGACACTGAACTAGCTATGAATTATTATATTTCTTAGAATAAATTCAAGAATAATTTTGCGATTATATTTTCTCATGGAATGCAATGCACATCCGTCGAGCAAAATTTAAAAAGTGGTAAATATCTGTGAATGTCTGCATTATTAATACCAGTGGCCGAATCGCCAGAAAAGGTGCACTGGTTATTTATTGCGTTTCTAATTTATTCAAAAAGAGGATTTTTTACCGCCGAGAAATGCTTCTAATTTAAACCAGCAAAGAAAACAATAAATTTCGCAAGCCGTTTTCGCACAAGCATATAATTAGTTATTTTTTCCAAAATGCAAAAACCCAAAGCTGAAAGGTATAAAGAGTAAACACTGTATCACAATGAGATTAGATAACGAGTATAAACTGATTATAAGAATCATTGAAAACCTAATTATTGCATGAAAATAAATCATCACCGTTTTAACGGCGATTTTCGCAAGCTTCAATGAATTACATTGCACTGAATCTACCGGTTCCTCGTTACTATTCACAGTTTCTCCAGTGAGTAACAGCTTTTAAACCTGTAAAGTGTGACAACTGAGGCTAGAATAAATACTTACCAGTACTAAGTGTTCGTACTAGAACGGCAAGACTGATTTTATAAATTAACCTGACATTAGAGCACATCACTTTATTTAACGTTATCCACAAAATACTTTATGAGAGTGTGAGACGACCATTATAAGTTTCTTAATGTTGTTACTGTGAAACTGATTATTTACGCGTATACGGTGACTCATGTGGAACGTTGTAGGGTTAAAATGAATTAGCCTAAATTAATATCATATTCTCAGTCACTTACAAAAATAATGTAATGGGGCTAAGCAATTAATTTTTTGCAAATTAAAAGAGTACATTTTTCACATTGTTTTTTAACTTATAGACACGAATTGTGTGAGGTTACTGTAAGTACAAATATGAGTGATTTTAATTCAGATGATATAATGTATTTCAGTAACAGCAAGATTCTGTACAAAAACTTCAAATTATTGCAACATATAAACATGAAAATTCACTGTCCCATAAACTTAGTGCAGTTTAGCATAACGAAAAGTATATGAACATAATTTAGAAATGTATAATGAACAGCGACGTGGGATTAACCTAATTTATTTAATTCAGCATCATTAAAAAAAATTCGGAAAATGAGGTTGTACCAACAAACGTGTTGTAAAGATGTGAGTGAAATTAAGTTTCAATAATCATTACAAGTTGGTAAGTGGTGTACACAGCGTACTGTTCAAGAATATGTAGCTGAACGTAAAAGGCAACTTAAGTAGGGTGCTTTGAGGACACGTTGGCATTCAAAGTAATACATAAAATAAGATATGAGGGGGTGAAAATCTACTGTAAGGCGGTGAAAATCTACTGTAAGGCGGAGAAAATGACATGCTGCAAATATAAATCAGTGTGAGCGTGTCTAGTGAAAAGGAAAAAGAAAATACAAAAGACACGCGATCGGTTCAAGGGATTGGGAAAAGAATTTCACGGATAGAGCAAGAGGGCTGGAACAGAAAGCAATGGGAATGCAAGGAAGAAAAGAGGAACAAAGTGAAAGTGGAAGTATGTGGAGAACAGCAACCAAAGGTGGTAATGAATATTTAATCCAAACTGATCCAAATGTGTTTTTCTCAACATTCATATTAAACGGTTGACAATGCACTTTACAATACGCAGTGTACAATGCATCACATATTCTAGTGTTAATACCTAGATTTTGTGTGTACGAAAAATAAATTGGATAATGATCCCTGAATGCGTAATCTGACGTTTCGCCACAATAATATCTGGCGCAATATATAACAATTGTATAACAGTGCTAGAATTAATAGGAGCATAATGACACGGCATGAGGCAATTCTGTGTTATGCTTTAACGCTAAAATCACTCATTTTTACCGTAAGCTTGAATAACATTTTAGAGACCCTTGTTCATGATTTGATAGATAGCGAATATGGGTATTTAATTTTCAAGCTTAAAATGTTAAGTGAACCGTCATAATTAAACAGTTGTAGGCTCTGAATACTTAATAAATCAGAAGAAACTTTCAGGCACATTTTAAGTGTAAAACTTTTCCCTTTTCTGCCAGTTTGAACATATCTGAATCTCCAGACTTAATAAAAGTAATCCCCACGTTTTATGATGACGTTTGAGTAACGTTTCGTGATATAAATTGTTACGGAAACTTAGCTTTATATGGGGAACATTTTTATTGGCATAGTTAATTTAACAGTTCTATAGTTGTAATAAAGAGAGACAATTAACTGCTGTAATTTAGAGTACAAAACTAACATTGAATGGCCTATGTTGTTTGCCGGTTTCTTAAAACCTCCAGTGTATAATTTTACAACTAGGCACAGATTTTCTTTGTAAGTTAGGTGTATTTTCTATTTGTGGTTTGAAGGGGACTACATTATGGACGCACGCCACCCTTGACTAGTAAACATTTTCACCGTCAACTGCAATAGTGCTTCTGGAACCACATCCTTTGAAAACATGACAAGCTCATATATTCTGTGTTAAATCTAACTTCAGTTAACACATTAATTAGATAATGGTGAATTTTTCATTTCCTGTCGATTTATTGTAAGAAGGTAATTTAAAAGAAAGTAATAATTTAATTCTTAAACTAACATCTTCATTTCTTGAAACATTGCTGATCTCCAGTATGTAGCTAAAACAATGGCACAAAGGACTGCTAAAGAATTTTTCAAAATAAGCAGGTTTAAAAAAAAATACTCACTTGTGTCTCCATATGAATGTGAAATCGGTTGAACTTCATACTGTAGTAACTTTTGCTGAGACTTTACACTGATTTAGTGGTTTTTAAATCAGTTTACTCAGTACATGCGGAGCAATAATACATGTAAACCTTGCTTTTCATCTCCGCTGATGAATGCACATACTAAACTCATTCTGTAGTATAGTGTATGTGAAAAGTTTGTAAATGGCACACAAAATTCCTCTGCGTGAAAAGTAATAGAAACTTGCAGTATCAGATTATTTTAATTTCGCATTGCGACGCTAATACACGATAGTGATAATTCTCGTGAGTAGTTTGGAAGTGTAAGTAGCCTCCGAGAAAATGGGCTGCCGCGAATTTGTTTCCTTAAAATTGTGACGCTTTCTATGGCGTGGTGATTCCTCGATCGACAAACCTTTGAAGAAAGTTTTATATATGTAGTTGCACAAGCTTTCTGAGACTCACAAGTACTAATTAATCTATGTTGTTTATACTATGTTGTCGTAAAAAAATTATTTTCAGGCAGCTGAAAAAGTGTTTTAATTTTCGCGAGACTGCTGCTAGGGCTTTCATAAAAAATTTTTATATTATTTGAAGCAACGTATGAGTGGTTTAACATAACACAGAAGAAGACATTTGTCATGCTATATATTTATTAACTCAGGGGTCATTAGATATATTTGCCATTTCGTTAGCCGGAGCTCTAGTTTATGATATCCCGGAATTCTGTGACAGCCATCCATTCATAAACTCTGTATTCATAAATAAGAAATTAAACTGTGAGATAGTTCATTTAAAAATTCAGCCTTAATACACTGAAGAGCCAAAAAAACTTGTACTTCTGCCTAATATCGCGTAGGGCCCCCGAGCACGCAGAAGTGCTGCAAGACGACGTGGCATGGGATCCACTCATGTCTGAAGGTATGCAGGTGGCAATTCACACCATGAATCCTGCAGGGCAGTCCACAAGTCCAATCTGCGCCTATTTGAGAAAGGGTTGCACGTCGATCACGTTTAATCATTCTCATCAGTCATCGTTTGTCCCGTTCGTTCACGATCTTTTTCTGGCCGCAGCGATGTAGAAAATATGATGTTTTACCAGATTCGCGATATTCACGGTACACTCGTGAAATGGTCGTACACGAAAATCCAAATTTTATCGCTACCTCGGAGATGATATGTCCCATGTCTCGTGCGGCGACTATAACCCCACGTTCAAACTCACTTAAATCTTGATAACCTGCCATTGTAGCAACAGTAACCGATCTAGCAACTTGGTCATACACTTGCTGTCTTATATAGGCGCTGCTGACCGCATCGCGTTACTCTGATTGGTTCCATACCTCTGTTATATGCATAAGCACGCCTAAACCATTTTTTTGGCTTTCCAGTGTAGAATTAACAAAACTTGCCTCACGAATCATGTCACTTTACTGACACGTTCTTCGTATTTAATTTGTTTATTTTTCTGGTGGTTTCCTGACAGCTCATAGGTTCTTTTCTGTAACATTGCAGACTGAGGCATAATTAAAGTAGCTTACACAATTGTCAGGCACAAGGACAAGATGCAGTTGGCCAACATAAATATCAAGTACAAATACAAAGTACAGCTGTCTCATTGCACAATCCCATACATGAGTGGACAATTTTAACTAAACTTAATTAAAAATGTTATACAATAAAAAGATATTGATAATTAATGAGCCTCATTTCCTCTACATGAGAGCAAATAAATTTTAGTGACTTTCTTGAAAACCTACATGGTTGGTAGCAGTTGACGTCTCATTAACAGCAATATCATTAAAGATGGAAAGATGGAACCAGAAACATGTGAGACAGGACAAAAAAAAATTAAAATATACGAGTGACTTACCCGGGATTGAAATTCAGACAAACTCGTAAAATTAAGCTAGCTTGCAATCAACTGCATCATCTAGGTAGGATTTGAAGCATCAACTTCGGATATGAAAAGTATAATGTTTTGAATGATAGGCTTCACTAACTTGAAATATTTACTCGGCCATCATTTTGAAAATAAGTGTCTAAACCACTATAACACATGAGTTTACATGGCCTGCCATAACGCTACTTGTGTGAAAAAGTTGATGGAAATGGGTTGGTTGGTCTCCGAGATATGGCATAAAAATCTGATTTACTTAAATGGGGTTATCTTACCAAATTGCTTAAAAAGAGACTCTGTAGACGATGTTTGTAATATATAATGTCAGCATAAACAGTTTGTTTGAAATTGTTAAATATATGTGCCAAACATATAAAAATATTTATTTTGCCACCATTTTGAAAACTACTATCTAACTCCATTTAAATAATGTATTTTTACTTGGCCTTCTATAAGTGTGCCAAATTTTGTGGAAAGTGATGGAATTATTCCGCAAATATAACAAAATGTTCAGTTTACTCAGCTGACACTACATGGCAAACAATTCGGCAAAGAAGGATCTCTGTATGCATATCCATTGAAAGGTCCTCGAAATATGGCTAAAAAAAAATCCATTTATCATGTGACGATTTTCATAAATGGAGGGCAAAAGTATATATATATTTGTACATACGATTATTGCCATAGATACAATATATTAGGTTAAATTTGCATGCGTTACATAGTTTCGTAGATGTAGCACACTAAGCTAAAATGTATCTATACGCGCCATTCAGAAAATAAGAAAATTATAAACTTAAAAAAAATAGTCAATATAGCTTACACAGTGTAACTTCTTCGCCTAATTTGAAAGTAATCGGTCGATTGTTTCCCAAAATACGACATAAAATTATATTCTATTTCATGTGTTGCTATCTCACAAAATGGCCGAGAAATGAGACTTTGCATAGACAATTCTGATTTATATAACTGATACTGTCAGCATACAAAGTTAAGTTGAAATTTGTTTTGCAGTGTCGCAGATAACCAATTCGGAGCTGAAATGTTTATATGGCCACCATTTCTAAAATATGTGTCAGACACTCTCAAAATGTATCAATTTACATAGCCTGATATAGTGCTAATAATTGACAAAATTTGGTACGAGTTTGTTTTTTTTTTTTTTTTTTTTCAGATAACATAATTGTAAAATTTTCAAGTGATACTATTTTACAAAGTGGCTGGTGGACTAAAAGATTTTGTGTGTGAACATTTTATTGCTGTAATAAATACAATCACCATGCAAAGATTCCTTAAAAATAATTTAATTGTTTCGATGATATAAAAAACAAAACAATAATAGCTATAAATAAGGTTACACTTTTTAAAAAAGTGTCTGACATACCTAAAACATATCAGTTAACATTTCCTTCGGCAGTAATACTTGTTTTTTTTTTTTTTTTTTCATATTTTGTGGGAATCGGGCAATGGTTTTTCTAGATATGACATTAAAACTTTATTTTTCATGTGGCTCTTTCTTACAAAATGGAGGACAAAAGATTTGCCGTACAGACACATTTGTTTTCTGTTGTATATACTTCCAGTATACAAATCTAAGTTGGAATTGAATAAATGTTTTCTAAGATATAGCATACTATGCTAAAATAGCTAAATGGCCACAATTTTGAAAATAAGTGTCTGACAAAGCCTACGTGAATCCTATTTGTACAGATCAGCTACGGCAGTACTACTTCATTGCCAAATTTCGTAGGAATCTCTCAACCGTTTCCCGAGAAATTACATAAAAACTTAATAAATTCATTTAGTGCTATGTTACAAAATGAGGCACAAAATTTTTGTTTTTTTGATAGTTTTATGCTTAATAGATACTGTCTGCGTACAAATTTGGTTGAAATTTGTCAAATTGTATTGTACTTATACCAAATAAACATAAAATAATTATATGGCCACCATTATGAAAACGAGTACCTTTAAAGTTAATATACTTATATTTGCTTGGCATATCATAGGATTACTTACTTGCAAAATTAAAAATAAAATGTTGAGCTGTTATCCAGTTATAACATAAAAGCTTCATTTTTTCATATAGCGCTATCTCCCACAATGGTGGACAAAATTTGTTATTGGTTGGGTATTTATGATGCTTGTAATAATCACTGTTAGTTTACAAAAGTTGGTTGAAATTTGTCAATTGGTATGGTTGTAATACCAAGTAAACCTAAAATATTTGTATTGCTGCAATTTTTAAATAAGTATCTTATAACGTGTAATTACTTACCTTTACTTGGCCAATCATAGTATTACCTACACCAAATTTGGCGAAAATTGGTTAAATAGTTGTCGAGATATAATGTAAAAGCTTTATTTCTTCGTGTGGCACTATCTCTTCCAAAATGTCGGACCAACAACAATTTTCAGAACCTAGATTTGTGCTTACAACTTGCGCTGTCAGCATACAAAATTCTGTTAAAATGGGTTAAATGATTTCCAAAATATGAAATATTGCTCTACTTTTTTTAATGGCTGCAATTTTGAAGGTTTTTACAAAGCATGGTCAAAAACTATAGAAGTCAGATGTACTTACTTAGTACTATATGTATATCGAGTTTGGTGAAATTCGGTTTATGCGTTCGAAGATTGAAGGGGCCACACTCGCAGGCAAAGACACACTCAGAGACACATATATACACACATACTCACAGAAACACAAAGAAAAGTGATCTTATAAGCCTTTCTTTCCTTCGGAAAGTAGGCTAAAAATACAATTACCATTTAGCTCTATCACACAATTCTGAGGAAAATAGGACTTCCTCAATAGAAATATATTATACTAATATATAGGTATATAGAAAGCAGAATAGTAAAATTTTAGGCAAATTCATCTAGTAATATGAAATTGCAAATTAAGTTACCAAAAGAGCGCCGAGAGTCCGCAACTTCACGTACCTGTGTGAATAACAAATTGCATATCAGGCAGGCGAACGGAATTGGGGCGTCGTGCGACGACCGCCTGTACATAGGCTAAAATGAAAATAAGAGTACTTGCAGACCCTACGTCGTCAATACTTTTGTTTGTCTTTTGTTGGAAATAATGTAATCACGTATGGCCGTCTTTACTACTCAATTTCTGATCTCCTATTGTTAATGTAGTTCGACATACGTGTAGTAACAAGCAACCACTAGCGGCACCCACGTACCACGAATCTATTGTGTCTTATGTGCAGGCGCTCTCCGCATGGCGCGCAACTTGCTGTATGCAGTTATGTGAATTTGCGGGCTCCCGGCACTGTTTTTTTTTAACGCCAATTTCAATTAAAAAATACTCGATGAACTTTCCTAAAATGTTGCTAATATGGTTACTTCTCTACTTTATCCTATAGAGACAGTGGTTTGAATGTTTACAAATAGTTTAAAAACATATACTATATGTAGGCCTATATAGTGTGTGTGATAATTTGTTTTATCCTATATCATTATTACTAATTTCTTCCATGAGCTGAGAATCTTCAATTGAAATTAGAATTGTACTTGCAAATTATTCCTTGATAGTTCACAAGTTTAACGAAACAAATTTGAACATTAACTTAAAAAAAATCTGCAAATATCCGCAAAAACGCCCAAACTCGTGTTAATTTCGATTCCTGTCTTCTAAAAAATCTCGTCTGTTTGTCCTTTGGTGATAAATTACGGGTATATCATACATAGCTAATCTTTTATCATTCGGCCATTAGCGGGAACATAAATTATTTCATTATATTTTAATAAAATAGGGTGAATTTCAGCTAATTTTTTGAAATAATTTTACATCACATATGGTATATTATTTAACCAGTACTTCCAACAATAGATTAAACAGTATTCAACTTAAAATGGGTGAACACTGTTGAAAACTAGAGTACTTAAATTTCAAATGCTTACGGAATTGTGTTTCGACTCTTGTCTACTTCATAAATACAAAAGTATATGTATAGAAGCTAACAGGAGAAATTGTAAGAAATTATTATTTGAGACGAATTGTAAAATTGAGTGCCAGGAATATCGTTTATATACTACCACGATCATTATTTTCACAGAATGACTGACACTGGGAGTGAAGGTAAGCACGTGTCACGGTGACGTTCATCAAGATGGCGGACTGGCGGCGCGAGTGATTATACAGTGAGACTGGCATGGGCAATATTTGTTTCGTTACACATACGTCTCTCGGTGTGATGTCGGATTGCCACGTGTGCTAGCGCTTGCTGTCAGACGTCGCGGCACGAAGTTATACTGTGATATTCCATCCCATCCACCTTGCGGTGGGGGTAGTGTAGTGACAGAGCAGCCAATATCGCCCAACATATTTTCATTTGGGGAAGGTCTAGCGATGTGGCTAGCCATAACAGAGTATCCTTGGCATCAATACACGCTCTTGAGACTGCAGCGGTACAAGAACGAGCGTTGTTTTGTTGGAATAGAGCACCGGCGTGGGCGTTCGCAAATGCCAGGGTCACTCGTTGCAGGACCTCTAGAACGTTCAGATGCGATGCTCGTGATGAAGACCAACGGTGATCGGGAATAATAGTAAATCGCACCCCACACCATGGCACCAAGGTGTCTGGACGTGCGTCATATAACAAGTCGTTCATCATGGCTCTGTCCCCTGATTCGTTTGTCGCCGCCACCAAGACAATTGCGGGACTCATCACTGAAGATTACCCGCTGCCGTTCCGCTCGGCTCCATGACAGTCGGTCACGACGGCATCGCAGACCGTGGAGAAGGTTGACGTGGTCTTGATGGCAGTCATCGGTACGGTCCGCGTGCATGTAGTCCTGCGTTGTGCAGCCGTCTGCAAACAGTACTGCCACTCGCTGGATGCTGCGGGGCGTGCAACACAGCTCGCTGAATCTCCAGAATTGAGATGGTTGGGGACTCCGCACATTTCGGACAATCCATTGAATCTGCCTCGGTATGGTTCGCGGCGGTCTCCCAGATACTGCGTGCCACACGCGCGTACCTCATTCTACCCACTGGCACCAACAGCGTGCTACAGTATTATCTGCACGACCGGGATGGCGAGCATTACGACGAGACTGCCATTTCACTTCCCGCAGTCCTGCGATGCGACCGACCCCTCTCAAACGCGTCACACTGTTCAAATTGCTCCCACAATCGTCTCCGACATTTACTACACTTTGAAGTGGTGCTACCGATACCACAGCACGAGCCAGAATGTAAAGCATGCTCACAGGGATGTTCTGTACAGAGAGAAGTCCGACCCTTGCAGACGTAACTTTCGTGGCCGGGTATGGAACGTGAAACATCTGCATTGCACACATTGCCAAGTCTAACTAAACTACCCACCATGTTTCATTCTTTTAATTTCTTCTGTGTAGGTGAAACTATTTTTCTGCCAATGAGTGTATTAAAAAAATTATAGCATGTCCGCAGTAAGCCCGAATGCTATAATTTTTTCAGATAAAAATTTATTGCCTGTGAGGTTATAGAGAACTTCCATTGTTTTTTTTTTAAGTCTTCCTATATTTTCCTACGAGTCCGTGTGACACAATAATCACTATTATCATTTTTTTGTACGCATATTTACTTAGTAGTCTACCAAAATACCAACAATAATAAACAAAATCATAGGAACAGTTCTCACTAACTGATTTCTCGTATTAGTTATACACTAGTGGATATGCGAACCCATTCTCTTTTCTGAATATTTTCCTTTGTTAATATACATTTTTTTAATTACCAATCGTCATAACCTATACAAATGTTTTGTTATTGCCAATAGCTCATTGTAATATATTCTACACACGGGAGTTCTTCTCAAGAACAGTGTTGCAAAACATATGGCGATTGTGTATCCGTTTGGTAAAGGGTTGCACGCGCTTTGAAGACGTTGAAATTTCCGCTGAGTGCGTGAAGGGTGAGTGAAGAGTTTGGGCGGCTCTCAACAGCGAGATATTGAGAGCCCACGAAGGAGATTGAGGCTGAGAATGGAGCACCGCCGGTTTTAAAGGGCAGGGGAAATGGGAGATCCCCGAGAAAACCCGCCGACCAGCGGCATCGTCCGGCACGATTCCACACATGTAAAAATCCGGGAGTGACCCCGTTCGTCTTGATGGGAAGCGAGTAGGCTAACCGCTCAGCCACCGCGGCCCAAAATTTGCGTTGGTGTACTGAAAAACATTCAGCAGAGAAGTGACTACAGATCAGTTCTCCAAACGGTTTTCAGGGTAGCAACAACCAAACTCCTGTGCCAGCAACTGGATGTTCTGTTTTGTTTACTACAGTATTGTTTGTTGTGGGAACAATCAAAAATATTCCTGTAATGGTTCTGTTGAAAGAACACTGCACTTCTGTAGGAACTATATATTGATGGTTACAGAAATAATCACACACAAGACCACGACAAACAGTTCTGTCGCAGTTACTATCTACGTAAACAATGTTTGGATGTGTCCTACAACCAAACTGTTACGAGTACAAAAATGTAGGTCCTACAGCCATATTTTCTTTCTCGGTGTAAAAGAATCAAAAACGTTTCAACATCCACCACGACCCCTCATGCCGCGATGTCTTCGCTAAAAACGTGATGTGGCTTTCTTTTCTTCTTTTCTTTCGTGGCCTCCGTAGAATTTTAAACTCTATCATCCTTTCCTTAAATTTATTTATGCAGATCTGCATCTTGTTCGACCAAGTCAACTGCGATTAGCCACGCAAATATTTTTCATGTCAAAGTGTTGCCTTATACACTTGTGACATTTAAGCTATATCATAAAATTAATTTCGCAATAAGATGGAAGGCTTTATACATTGCTGTCCGGCCCTATTCGTTTACTTTTGTGAAATATTTATTCAAAATAGGCTGAACTTGTGCCAGGCAGTCAGACAGGGGTACAGATGTTCTTTACTTGGAACCATATCTGGATGTGTGTATATACCCGCACGTGTAATGCATTCAAATAATATGGACGTGTAAACAAAATTTGTTCCAAAAATTTTAATTTTACGGAAATTGACTGGTAATTTACAGACACACCGTGGATTATGCGCAAGTAGTTACCATTCCTTGTCTTGGTCAACTTCCATGACCAAATGCGCTTCCATCTGTACGCGCGACACCATGACCTATCGCTATGCTATGAACAAACGAGTTACAATGTCCAAGTGTCATAATATAACCAATCGGACGTCGTTTCCACATTCGGCAAAATAAAGAGGAAATCGTTTTAAAGCGCAATAATTCCAGTAAGAAAATAAATTTTCTGTGGAAGCCATATTCAAGAGCTAAACAAATTTATAAACTCTACCACAAAAAAAGTTCGCTGTACACTAACACGCTACAAACAGTAGTATAAACAGTTAAAAAGAAAGTTGTAGTTGACAATCCCAGGAATGAATTTATATTCCGTACTTTTTAGTTGCACGTTTTGTCTCCCTACTCTTAACAAAACTAAGGCCCTGGTAAGAATGTACACTAATAAATAAAAAAACAAATGAATAAATAAATTTTTATTTTTAAAATATACTTAATATAATACGGAATACAATAGAGGCCATCCAAATTATTGCTATTTTGATACCAAATAAGCAGTTAAATATATATATATATATAAATATATATATGTAAATCCTATTTTTGCTAGTTAAATTGTTTATTCGCGAATCGTTCAGAAGGTGAATAGTAATTATAAAATTGGAAAATGTGAAGATTCCGAGACAGAAAGGATGCCACAGTAATGGCCACAAATACGCACACCAATTCACAACATCAGCACTGAATAGCTGCAAATGTTATAAAATGTTACTATTATAACAGCCTAAACAACATATTCGCAATTATTCTCTTTTCATCTAATAATTAATATACTGAACAACATTTCGCCTTTGTAAAAAAATTTACAACTATCGTTTAAATCGTTTGCTTTGAAACAAGTACAATAATAATATAAAATAATTTATTGGCTGGAAGATACACATTACTACCTACCAAAGTCCTATATTATGTAATATGCAAATATATGAAAATTTTACAAAGTAAACAGTACACTCAAAAAAGGTGTCCGTTTTAGGCTACGGAAGATTTTGCGCGACACACTTATCTGTCCACCTAACGTGAAAACATCCTTTGAATAAGTTATCAACTGAAAATGTACTCTTCACAGTATGTAGAACGTTTGGGCTCAATGACAATAAAGAATACAAGTTATGAAAAATTCTCCCTTCTTGACAGCATTCTATGAGTCAAGGAACTTAATTCCATAAACTTCAGAAAGGAATGATACACAGTAGGAAATGGGATATGGGGCGGTTGATAATATTACAAGGCAGTTGGTAATGCTGCAGAACTAGGGTCCAGCGCCGTCTCCCCTACATCACCACAGCAAAGCAGAGGAGGGGATGCAACATGCCAGAAAGGGGATGAATCACAAGGGGTGTACAGGCAGTTAAAACACATTGCGCTCCATTCACATCCAGTCTAGTTACGCAATACCGCGCCATCCATGATCAAACTGAATAAAATACATCCTTTATAATAATGGCGACACATTTTATGTCACTATGCACCAATAACCATATTTTATTTTGTGATAAATTATTGAAAAAAAACATATTTACATATATTCCGCACTGTGTTAAAAAACATTTTTGTCTTATACTTTTGTAGGAAGTTATTGTTTATTTTTAGTGGTAGTTAATATGTCCGAATGGGAGTAAAAACTATGTTCACTCACACATAAGCTGTATATGCAGTGAAAAGTTAAACGCAAGAAACCATTTTTCATTAACTACTTAGTTTTTACGTTCTTCTGAAACCTGTCAAATGAAAACCGCCACGACACTAATTTTACTATAAATCACTGAACAGTATTATGACGCATGTTAACATTTCATTTCGTCAAAAAGGTTAAACATCAACATGCGTCCTTGAGAGAGACCAGAAATGAGGTACCGATTGTTGCCTAGTGGGTATCTCTTCGACATTCGACACTGACCCACCCATCGCCAATTCAAGTATCAAAACCAATAACTCGACTGTGAGGGACGTGTTGGGCTCTTTACGTTTGGTTGTACAACAGAAACAAGCATTTTAAGAAAGAAATTACTGCCTATATTGACTTACTATAAGCACATAGGTACGTGGACTCCCAGTAAGGTTGGCATCCAATTGAGAGATATAGTTCCACTCAATGACGTTATGTTGTTCTACTTTCAGGATATTCTTACGCCTCATGCTAACTAAGTTTAACCGAGTATAGAAAATTACACCAAAGGGACAACGCACCACATTCGTGTGCACTCAGTGTAATAATATTTTGTATAAGAAATATTTTTAGTAGGTATTAGCAACACCTATTTTCTCACTGTTTTTATTCGCATTACTTATATATTAAACACTCTAATTTATAATTAAAATATAAATAAAATTCCAATTCAATTAAAAATAAAGTACTTTTACTTTTTTTTACATTAACACAAGTATACAACTCTTGGGATACATAACATATTAAGGATACAACCAAACCGGTCATATATGGGGTGATTTCTCAAAGGTTTTATTCATAAAGTGTGAAGAAACCACGAATAGACTTACCAACCAAATTTACTCCCCTAAATAAATCCCACTGTTTCACCCGAAGTGCACATGAATTGCGTGAGACGGTCCACCCATGGCAATTTTAATCTCATGTGGCGAAATAATACAACATTAAGAGAAAAGGAGATTCTACACAGTGCTTTCAAAATTGCTCAATTAACCGTGAAGGGCGTATAACAAACTTCAGAATACTCTTGTTTCCATTAAATCTTTTGTCCGAGGAAATGTAAAAACGTTTCAAAGCACTTGCTTACATAAACCGAGTTAGTACCCCAAATAATTTCCTTGTATATTTCGACAGTTCTACCGGAAAAAAGAAGCAATCTAATGTTGGAACATAAGAGGATGTATTGAAAAGAGTACATACCCAGCTGTTCAATTTATCATCTTTGCGTCCCTACATTGAAGGGCTATTTGTTTAGTCGTTTAAACTGTCAAAAACACCTGGCTCTGACTAAGGTTAGGATCGTGTTTGCATGCAGTAAGTATGTCAATAAGCTATTATTAAACTATTTCTACTGCTTCGTAATGCAAATACGATATCTAGGCCTAATCCAGCTAACACAGTACTTATTGATTTGATTTTATTGTTTTTTTATTAACCTGACAAGCTATAAAGGAGCGAATAACATAGGAACAGTAGTACAATACAAATACATGTGTACCAACGAAGATCGTCGTTCTTGTACAGAGCCGGATAGTTAGTGAACCAATGAACTGAAAATAGAGAAAGAAACCAGTAAATACAAGGAACCAGGGGAAAATAACCAAAACCCCCAAACACAGTACTGACTTTCTTTGTAGAAGCAAAGGTTTGCTGCAACACCAAACGTAAAAAAAAAAACTGCGCGCCATTGCTGGAACACATGTGATTGACAGTTGTTTCGGTGATTCGTAAACAAATGCTTGTACATGTGCAGAGTACGAAAAAATCAGTAAAGCCCATATTAAGTCTATGGCTGTGGTAAGAGTGGTATCTGCGGAATGGGCATTCGCACTCTACTCTGTATTCCCTGTGGTATTATTGAAGGTCGGTGTCGCTAAAGCATCACGCCTGTTTGGCGAAGGTTCCAAAACGGCGATAGTTTAAGGAACACATTTTTACTGTAGATATATTATTAATAAACGAGTTGCTCGGAGACTATTTGGCATTCGTAAATGACGCATCCTTTAGTCTTTCTAACGCAGGATTCCTGTAATGTGTTGTATGCAATATACTTTTCCATTATTTTATTTACAAAAAAAGTGAATTTTTGTTGTATAATTTAATTTTCACTTACACTAATTTGTATTTTAATGATATTCTTTTACTCCTGAATCTTTTTTGAGGATGCGGTGGTGTAGTGGTTAGACTACTTGCCTCCTAGCTGGACGCACCGGGTTCGATACCCGGAGAGGTCACTCCCGGATTTTCGCATGCGGGAATCGTTCCGGACGATGCCGCTGATAGGCGGGTTTTCTCGGGGATTTCCCGTTTCACCGCCCTTTGCATTCTCTTCACCCTAATCGACTCTCAAGACCTCGTAGTTAAGAGTTGCCTAAATCTCTCCACCCTACTCCATTCCGTTCTCATGATAATTGCCAGGAATGTAAGAAGTACAAAATAGTTCATTAAACAACGGAAATAACAATTTTGGCAGAAGAATGGGCAGTATCTTTTATTTTAATTCGTATCCGTCGCTGGATTCTCGCGTCTCTCTTGCGGATAATGAAGTCCGAGGGCGCTTCAATCGACGACGACAAAGCAGCATTGTGAGGCTCGGGGCGTCTCCTTGCCCCAGCGACTACGCATAATGCTCCATTGTTTTTATTCCAGTTCTGTCAAACAGACGGCGGCAGTTGGCGGGGGCGCTGCAGTTGCTCGCGGAGACGCCGGGGGGTCACT
>NQII01002217.1:178998-326171 GCA_002778355.1 Clitarchus hookeri
TATATGTGTATTTATTTATATATATATATATATATATATATATATATATATATATATACATATATACACACACACAAACATACAGTGAAACCCGTATTTTGCACTTTTCAAGGGATTGGGAAAAAAATTGTTCAAAATCCAGGAAAGTGTAATAATGGAAACTTATGCTCTAAAACTAGTCATGGGGACCAACAAATGTGTGTGTAAAATACAGGAAAGTGAAAAATCAGTGGTTGTATACATGGGTTTCACTGTATATGTATGTACTTTTACATATATATTTACACATAAATATGTGTATACATAAAACACACACATACATATGTATATATGCATCTCTTTATACATATATATTTATAAATATGTGTGTATACATTAAACACACACACATACACACATTTGTTACTAAAAACTAACGAAAATCGTCGGCAGGTTATTCCTGACGAAAATATTCCATCCCCGGTTACTTCCAACTTTTATAAGGCACTGACAAAGTTATAGTTCCAGTATCATTCCTCCACCTCATTCAAACAAAGCTTAACCGAGTCTAGAAAATTACGTCGAGGAAACACTGCACCGCATTCGTGCGCACTCATTGTAATAATGTTTTGCATAAGAACTGTTTATTACTAGGCAGTACCAACACACCTATATTTCATTTCCCTGTTTTCATAAAATTTCATAATAAACTGTAATTTTACATTTTATAGAAAGCATAAGTTTAATTAAACTACTAATAAGTATAAAAAGTTCTTTATATATGAGATATTTTGTAAACAACCAAAAACATTATAAAGGCGTGATTTTTGAAATCTTTTAATCAAAAAGTGTGAAGAAACTGCAAATAGACTATATGCACCACTTCTCCTCAAATTGACTACAAAGGGAGCTATGCGCCCTCAATAATCGAGTTTTGAAATTATTTGCTTTACAAATATTAGGAACTACTAGAGATTAAGCAACGAATAGGTAAATAGTGTTCTGTAGAACGGAGATCTTACACCTGTGAAAATGCGATTGGTAATATAATTCCCCTTCATTATGAAAATAGGGGTTCTAATTCGTAAAAAAACACAGGGTGACAATATAGGCAGTATCTAAATTCGACCGGAAAACTTGGGCAACAGATTAATACGAAAAACGAAGTTGAAATCTTACGTATCACCTATGATCTGCAGTGAATCCTAAGGGCAGTGCACTGCTTTGAAGTTCGGCCTGACACACTAGTTTATTACAAATATTGAAGAAAATATTTCGGCTGGAACCATGAGTGCATGGATAATCTGCAGCGGGACGATGATATGCAAATTCCAAAACAACTGTCCATCTTTTAAATCCCAGTTGTGTTACAGCATTGTGGATATTATGTGAAAATAAGGGTAGTAATGGCGATTATTTTCATGAAGTAAATTGAGGTTACCGACAGGTGTTGCGGTATTTGTAGATCTTTGTTCCGCTACACATTTTCAAGACACTCACTGTTCCATCTTACATTTTTTTCTCCTATATTTGTAATAAACTAGCGCGTCAGGTCTAACGTCAAAGATGTGTACCTCCATTATGATTCATCTAAGACTTCTTTTTTTTTAATTAACCTGCAGCCGTAGTTTGTCGGTTGAATTTAGATACATCATATCTCACCACGGAATCATTTTTGTCATTAATAACGTCCGATAATGATAATAAACGTTCTCCTATCGATTTAGTTATGCAAAAGGGAACAAAGCAAATACTGGTTGGATAAGAGATATATAGTGGCGACACCATGAAACGAAATATATTCTTACATTATGCACATGGGCATTAAAGCATTTAGCAGGAGTCTGTGGATCCTCCAGCAAGATCGCCACATGGGACAAAAACTTCACGATCTTATATGGACTAACCCAGCTGGCGGCGATAGCTGAAAAGCATTCAGCTTTGGAGAAAAGAAAATGACTTTCCATAATTACAAAATCTCCCATCTTTAGCGTCACGTCATCTTCATTTGTATGCAACGCTCTTCTAACTTCTTGTGATAAAAACTTTATGAGATCCCGTCAACTTCTGTCCATAGTTCCTGCAGGTGATTTTGGTCGACGAACTCGCAGAAAATATAAAGTAACGACCACGCATCCACTTTCGTATGTAACAGTCTCCTATTAGAAAATAGCTGAGTGGGAGTGTATTTTGTAGCATCATATACGCCATTAAAAACTGTCCACTGTAGAGTGAGCACTTTGTAAATCAACATTTGAAAAATGTATCTGCCCTTACCTGACTTTATTTTAAAGGCCACAGTGACTGGCATACACCCAGTAAAGTTGGTAACGACAGAGGGAGAGTAGTTCCATGTCTTATTATTGAATTAAAAACTTTAGGTAGTAATTTGTGAATAATGAAATGATTCCTTTGGCTTTCTCAATTTTAGCTATAAAGATATTTAAGAATCATAACATTCGTAAATATCAACATTTCTAATAATTATATAGTTTCATTTCAGCGACGCATGAATTAAGCCAGGTTAATTTTACAAATTGTGGAATAATAAACAATGTGCATACAAGTAGATCTTAAGCAGGGCTTTCAAAGGTGCTCAGTTTACCGTGAACAAACTATAACTAAAATCATGTACAAGTTCATCCTATTTCCTCAGAGAATTTTTTCGAAAAATTTTGAGTGTTGCCTTTAAGTTTTGGCTGTACCTTTCAACCAAAGTTCCTCGCAGATGATAGGGAGAATTGGGGATCATCTTTATGTATCATTAAAGCCACTAGACAAAAGTGAGCAGCATTGTCACATATTATATCTACTGTAGATTCATATACCGGAAACAACCTGTAACCTCAAACATTACAAATCTCACTAGACCTTGAAATCCGGAGAAGCGTGCAGGACAAGTTGCATAGGAAGTAGGCGCACGACGCTGCGTATGCAATAGTTTATTGTCACACGCCTTAAACCCATGCAACTTGTCCTACAGGCATGATCGCACAGCCTTGTTATTCAGGCGTAGTACGTCGCAACTTTTATACGAATAAATTTTATAACAATATGTTTTTCCAGATATAGGTGCAAAGGGCTATTGTGTTACTATTGATCCAAAGAAAATATGCGTGGAGTTTCGACATTGCGTTTTCGAACATCCATTATGTATGTAGTAGTCAGGCAAAAACATCGGCTGCAGGTTCACCACAAAATTTTGAAATAAAAAATAGCAACGAATGTCTAAAATAATTCCAAGCTTTTCATTTCGGACCAGAGGAGAGTTAATTAAAAATATTGCAGGACATAACTGTGGTAGAAAACTGAGTTCCTCCACCGCACTTCAATGACAACACCGCAAAGTACGTGGCCGGCATCAAATTATTTCATGGATGCAATCAGAGTTCCCTTGCATATTTCGCATATACTCTCGTATCGCGGTAGGCTAACTTGGTACTTCATGACTGACTATATATCACCATGTAAAGTTATTTGTGTGCTTCGATTTCCACACAAAGTCTTCCAATGGCTGGCATGTGGGCAAGGCGCACAAGACATAAACATATTTGGTCGCAGGAAGCAAAGGGAGAGTACTTTATGATAAGAGTGCCGCGGAAAATAAATAAATCCAAAACAATAGCAAGTGGATGTATGAAACGTATAATTTCAAATATTATACAACTTACGATTTATCAGGTACCATCTCTGAAAAAAAAACAGTTATCGTCACTTCAGCATTGCGTAAATGAGACCTTCAAAAACCAAGTAGTTTTTCGAAAGACGTAACATTAGCTTTAGCTCCATACTACAGCAATCATAAAATATATCCTTGGAGGGGCAACTACTATAAAACTGTTTGCAAGAAAATCGCAGCCGAATAATTAAAGGCGGCTTCCCTCCGTCCGACGGATAAACTTGTTACGACGTGCACGGGAGCGAGACGCCTTCCATTAGGTCGAATCGCAAGACACGTCTCCGCAAACACAGACGAACGTGCTTGATCCTCAGCACAGCTGCAACGCACGTTATCCGGCGGCAAGTGGGCGTCATCGCCTCTGCCGGCTGTCCTTCGTGCCGCGCGATGTGAATGTGTTTTCCCAGCTCCCAAGCTGCCTCTATCCGCCCGCAATGTTTGTCAACGACTTTCTTGCAAACGGCTTGAGTGAGGGAGCCACAATAAAAACTATTTTTTACGTTAATTTTGGTGTTAACGAAATCAGTAAAATACAGATTAAATACGCCGACTACAAATTTACCGCGAATTTATGCGGTAAGCACCGTTTCAAGTGATGGGGATCGACATCATATGTAATTTGATAAGCACTCGAGATTATCTATGCATACAAATGGCACGCTGAGATAAAGCTCAATATAATGTTCTTTCGGATACACTGCAAACAAAAAATGTAATATATTCACTGTCAGTTCCGACTTTTCTCAAGCCCTGCTAAAGTTCTACTTTCAGGAAATTCCTCCGCTTCGCGCAAACAAAGCTTAACCGAGTCTAGATAATTACACCAAAAGGAAAACGCACCGCATTAGTGCACACTCTGTTAAATGATAGTTCGCGTGATGGTATGATTCAGTAAAGACGGACAATCCTAGCGAACAGTAGTGACGCGTTGGTATCCAGGCCAGGCGAAGAATCTTTAACATATTACAGCTAAAATAGTTAATAAATCACATCAGCGAAGCGCCAGCCGAGCTCCCCTCCTGGCGGCTTGGTATTTGGGACAACTACACCACCAGAAACTATATACTACGCAACACTTTGCACGCGCGGTCTGTCAGCATGACTATCTGTAGACCAACACTGAGATGAAGCCATCAAGATGTAGCTTGGCGTGCCCCTCGTCGCTTTCCGACTCACCAATCAGCCTACGGCGATGGTATCATTCAGGTTAGTCATATCTTGTAATTTATTAGGACCTCCCGCGCCAATAGCCCTTAATTACTGTAACTTCTAAAAAGTGTATTAAATAACTCTTCCGTCTTCATAATTAACTTCAGTTCCATAGTCCCTAGACACAAGTACAAAATATTATAAACATAACAATGAGAACGGTTCCTTACCAGGCGTTACCAACACAGATACATTATCCCTGTTTTATTCATAATCATTATAAATGAAGCATTATATTTTATATGTATAAAATACAAGTAAAAGTTTAATTTCACCATAGATGAAATAATTTTATGTCAACAGATTTATGTGATACATGACATATTTAGGAAACAACAAATTACTTCACACATGGCGTGATTTTTCAAAGCTTTGATTCTAAAAGTGGGAAAAAAATCGGCAATAGATTATATCTCGCAGAAATTTTCTCGGAGTTACGCCTCCCATAGAAACTCGGAGCGATTCGTTTTCCACAACCATATGAAATCAACTGTTATTCGGGCCCCCACCCCCTCAAGGTAATGGAAAATGCTATTCTGATACTGAAGCACAACTTACTCGGAGTCATGGGGTTTATGATAATAACACACGGTGGTCATTTACATTTATCCATTTAGTTAACTCTGTGGTTTATAATATCTCATTAAAATCTGTGTTACTCTGCCGCCTTACGAAATTTGATCAGATATGATGTTAGAAACCTCAACTTCTCCATGAAATAATTTAATGCCATTTTCAGGATCTGCGGTAGTTGCAGTTCTTTATCAAATACTCAAATATATTTTAGTTTAATATCTGTAATAAAAGTGTGCTCCAGGTTGTACTTTAAAGACGTGTGGCAGTCATAAAAATAAATTTCCGTCGTGAGTCGTATGTTTCCAGTGAATTGTTTCGTTAGGAAATTGTAACCGAACTTGCTGTTGGTCGAGTTCAAAATACACCTTGTGTATAGCGTATACAAACATATTATAGCTATGTATAAAATATATTATATATATACGTATATGCACGTCTAGACATAAATGTACATACCTACTTATATAAAGTGCTACTTTATTAACGTTTTCAAAGAGCTGTTGCATATTTCTGCACATTAATTGTGTTGCAATAAAAAACTTGGTTTAAAATCATTCGTAACGTTTAAGCAGTACTTGTACCGTTCCCTTTCAAAGATGCTAAAATATTTCTGCAAAATACAATAGAGCATAAATTCGGTAAGTCTTATTTCTCAAAATAAAATTCGCTAAAGGCAAATATAAATACATCTGGGTGAAGCACATGACAAATACGCATCAAAAAACATTCTAATACGTAAGAGGTCACACAATTACAAAAAATCTCGGTTTATAAAATTACATATTTTCTACTCAGCTATTGTAAAAAAATCAATACATTTGTTGTAAAAAACTTCGGTACTAGTAACATCAAATATGAGAAACTAATCTTACGTGTAGTTTGCCATTCTCTGTCAATCATACAGCTATTTGTAATTTATATTGTGCTGACGACTAGAAGAAAATTTTTAAAACAAAATTTGTTTTATTTTTACAGGCAGGTGGAATAATAGCAACATGATAAACAACAAGTAGGTATACAAAAATAATTAATTTAGTTTAAGATTTCATGTACGGGTATGTACCGAAAGAGAATTTAAAAAGTTTCTGAGAGCAGATATAAATATAAATATATGTCGTGTTAATAAATCTTACAACTGCCAGTACAACATGCCAGTCCCTCAGTCACAGAAAATCAACTTATAAAGAGTGGCTAGTACAATTGGAGAACATAAGCAGTAAAACTTACACATGAGCAACAAGGACTGCAGGCAACCAACTTGGCGTACACAGTCTTATATCATATGTCCAAAACCAACACTATTTATTTATACTGTTATGCGTGCATCTTTAGCACGTGATAATATACTGTACTTAAAATGTGTTTGCTAATTTGAATTGTCAATATAAATATATGGCGTGGGGTGTTATTATAATAGCAATCAGGGATGCAGTACAGATAGAGTGATCATTCCAAATAGTTGTTTCTGTAATAATAAATAAATGTAAGATAATGTTTGCCTAACTGGAAGATCCAGATGCGGTTGGTGGTGTTAGGGGATACCCGTTCAACACAAAACGTGTTGTTCGGAAATTGATGCTTTGAAAGTCTACCTGTCTCTCCGATTCGATGAGCCCACAACTTCTGTCAAAGAAATGATGCGGCGGGGCTTACAACCGCGAAAATAAGACCGCTCACGAGATGAATCTCATGTGTTTAAAACCATCACCAGCAAGAAGAGCCACTGGCCTTCAAAGCGTTCTGGCCAGCCAATGAGAAGCCAGAGACAATAAGGGAATTCCCTGAAGCCATACAATAGTGAATAATAAAATGAAGTATAATAATTTAATTTTTATATGTACGTTTTTGATTTTAAAAATTTACATGAGACGTTTTGAGTATATGCCAGGTACTGTGTAAGTTTTATATGATTCAGTAAATTAAAGTAGTATTTTATTTCTGTAGGAGTCTGTCGGAAAACGCGGTAAGTGGGCAGGGAGGGGGACGGGAATTTTTATTTGTAAATCGCGGCAGAAGGACGATATGCTCATTTTACAAAGGGGGAGTTGTTGGTTGTTTACTAGCTAGGTGTAAAGACACTCGGGGTCAGCTGCAAGCCATCTTCAAGTCCGGAGAAAATTAAGTTTTATTTAAACCTATTAGCGAAGAGTGGTTGCTTGCGGTATTCGTTTAACGTCTGGGGGAATGCGCCGCAGAAGAATAGTGGATGTGGGTTCGTTTGGAGCCCGTGTACTTCTTTGAATTTTATTAATGGTTGAACTCACAGAGACCTACGCGGACAAAATCACTTTAAGGACCTCGTGTATGTTAACAATTTATTCATCCTTTAACTGCTCACGACACGTGCAAGAGAGGGAGGTGACAATACATATGTTACAATACTTGCGCTTACAAAAATCAAACACTGCCGCTCACATTCCTTACTATTATCATTGTTATCTTATAAAATTACATGATTTTATTTTTCAAAAAGTACGTTTCGTATGTTTACTTTGATCAAGAGTAGTTTAATGTACGGAAATAAATGCAAATTAAAAACAAAATAGTGAAGAAAATTCTTCAGGAAAAATTTAAGTCAATAGTGGGATCATAATCGATTAATGCAATGCCTATAAGCGTAATCCAACGCACTGAAATCAATTGTACTTTCTAAGGCCTAAATTTATTTTTGATCGCACAAACCACCTAATCGTGTGAACGCAAAACATGCAAATATCAGATCTGCACAATACAACATCTGACTGGTCACTGAGAGTGTAACGCATTCTAATACGACTCGTAGTGTAGGGCGATGGATGTAAAGCAAATAACAAAATGCATATCATACAGTCTCCAGCTGTGCCAGCGAAATACACAGCACACAGCGATGTGCAAGAGTATTTCCAAAACTGCAAGGACCAACTACATTTATACAAGAAATAGTGAAGTGAAAATAATTTATTCCTACCCTGAGTTGTTTTGACGCATCCATCAGCACACAAGTTGTAAGGTCTGCCCAAGGGCCCCAGCCCACCTGTAACTGTTTAGGAATTGTGAGTAACTAAAGCAAGAACGGCTCACATTTGAAATTCCCCGACGATTTCTTGCTTAAGCAGTTACATTGTCTTGCAATGCAGTACTTTCAACGTTCATCCTCTCATTTAATAGTCCATTTGTAATATGGAAGTGTGCTTCTCATTTACAGAATGTTCGGAAATTAAACGCCCAAGCTGTGGGTGGTGATTCCTTATGAAAAATAAAGTCGAAAATGTATAGGACACCGTATACCTAAACGGAATATTGATGGGGATATGAGCCTAAGAGTATTGGGTTTTCAAAACGTATATTCGCCAAATGCCTCGTAAGTACAACGCCTACAAAGTCTGCAGCAAAAAGGTGACTTTACTTCTCATGTTGCAGAGACACATGCGTAATGCTGGCCGTCCTAAGTCTGTGCGCGCTTGAGGAAGATATACTTCAGCACATCAACGACATGCCCTCCACTAGTACACGCTCCATAGCGTGCCGAATGGGCGTGTCCCATTCAATCATGTGGGTATGTGGGTAAATAGCCATAATTCCCACTGTTGGCAGAAAGTACAAGGCATTAAGCGAAAATACGTTTTCAAAACCCAATTTTCACATACTCATATCTCCTTTAATATTATGTTTAGGGATATGACGTCCTGTGTATTTTCGACTTTATTTTTCATAAAGGATCGCCTCCCGCAGTTTGGGAATTTTAATTTCCGAAAATTTTGTACAATAACGCTCCCTCTCATTCCTTTTCTTTAAACGCATGTAAACAGGCTTCACAGCTGTTTATCAGTAGTTTTCCAATAAAGGACGTTTTTCCAGAGCTCTACAAACTTCTTCGTACCACCGTCAGACAGCTCCTTGAGTTACCTCTACCGGCAAATTAAATACCTGCCTCACATGATGTTTACACTTGGAAACTTCATACGTACCCCCCTCCCCCCTTACCCTCGGCCATAGAGTCACATGAGAGCGCGATAGCACGCCAGCGAAAAAACCGCTCCCGGCGCAAAACCCAGCCCAATTAGCGAAGCACGTCACCCGTCAGTACTGCCACGTCAAATCTCTTGCAGCGGCTGGAACAAGCCAGGAGTGAAGTGTAGAGATTCGGGCGGCTCTTAACATCGGGGTCTTGAGAGCCGATGAGGGTGAAGAGAGGCGAGTACAGAGCGGCGCCGGAATGCAATGGCCGGGGAAACGAGAGATCCCCGAGAAAACCCGTCGACTGGCTTGGCACGATTCCCACATACGAAAATCCGGGAAGTGACCCCGCCGGGAATCGAACGCAGTTTGACTTGGTGGGGAGTGAGTAGTCTGATCACTACACCACGGCTTTACAAACCAGGATGTTAGCGGGGTAGTTCCGTGGGTGGAGGGAAAGGGAGAAAGTTGAAACGCCCGAAAGTGCTCACCACACTTAAGATGAGTATGTAGATAGCTGCGCGTTCAAGGTTAAGAAGCGAGGGCGCAATACGGGCGACACTAACACGCACCTTTAGCGCTTCAGCGCTCCTACGCACAAGGCGTGCAGTGTTTCTGTCAAAATGCTGTACTGTGCAAATTTTATCTGTAATAGTGGTACTATATTACACGCGATGAAACCTAACTGACAAATACATAGATGCAACTTTGTAATTTTCTGCTCGTTTTTCAGGAATATTCTCTGAAAAGCCCTAAAAATTCAATTTTTGACCAATTTCTGTACTTTTCCCTCTTTTGGAATATATTTAATATAATAAAAGTTTAATGTAGCAAATTTATTAAAATTTTTTCTTTACGATTCCCGAGAAAAGTATTGCATTCCTAAACAAAAAGAGAAAAAATTATTTTTTTCTGAGAAACGCGTACAGGTGCATCAGCAGATTTTTCCACNTTATTTTTTTCTGAGAAACGCGTACAGGTGCATCAGCAGATTTTTCCACAGCGACGGCTTTCACGTGCCCATTGCAGTCTGAGGCGTTTGTGGTTTCTGGACAATGGAAGCCGACGCAATGGCATGCGTGCCACCAGTCCAGTCTGCAGCAGACGGCGTCGAACTGCCGACATAGACCGGTCCACACCCGTTGCAGTGCTCCAGTGTCGAGCCAACACTGTGGACGAGGCTGTACGGTCCGTTACAGCCATGCGGACAAGATGGCGGTCTTCGAGTGCTGTGGTCACATTGCGTGGTCCAGTACCCGCTCGTCGCTGCGTACGACCCTCTTCTATCCACTGGTTCCACACACGCATCACTGTCGTAGCAGCATGCCCTCTGAGAGCCGAAATGTCACGGTATGACAGACCTGATCCCGAAGATCAACCATTCGGCCCCGTTCGAACTCACTCACATGCTAATATGACACCCTTTGACGTCGACGAGGCATACTGGCACTTGTTTTCACTTCGTTTGACGGCTCATCACTGACTGACCTTGGCGTAACAAGGACCTTTCCGGTCACACAAGAGAGGGCGATGCTGGACCTGCGTGCATGTCATATCTCTTCAATCGTAATCATATATTGATACTGCACTGTTCTGCACATCCTCCGAGTTTGGGTGCATTCGGGTCATTCTTTCAGGGTGTTGCAATTTTCACAAACAGCAGTGTATTTTATTTTTTAAGTGCATATAAGTGCAAGAATTAAAACATTTGTAAAATAATAACTTTTCTACAATATTTACATTTACCCTTAACCGAAGCACGAATAAAGTTAGCAGGCCCATGGTAATGTTAATTGTGGAAGATTATAGAATGTGCATACAATTATATCTTAAGGAGGGCTTTCACAAGTGCTCATTTTACCGCGAACAGCCCATTGGCATATTCCATTCACGGTTACTTCAAACTTTGCCCAATCCCTGCTAAAATTATATTTCCGGGGTATACCTCCACCTCATGAAAACAAAGCTTAGCCAAGTCTACAAAATTACTCCAAAGGGACTACACACCACATTTGTGCGCACTCAGTGTAATAATATTTCGCGTAAGAACTATTTATTACTTGGCATTACCAAAGCATCTGTTCTCTCACTATTTTTAATCATATTCATTATGAACTAAATATTATGATTTATACAGAACATATAATTTCAAGTTCAAATAAACAAAATGTTACCAATTTTTACGTTAACAGGAGTTTAAAACGCTCGTGATACATGGCATATTTAGAAAAACACCAAACACATCATAGCGAAGTGTATTTTTCTAAGATTAGATACGTGAATTGAGTATAACTTAATGTGTTAAATAATATTTCTGTAAATAATATAGCATCATAAACCAATTTTAATATTATTTCTTATTTTCTTTTTATTAAGAACTTCATCCCTCACGAAGTCAGATACGTCACTGGTGACTTCTAACAATATGAATATTTGCAATTATGCCCACATACGATGCAAATGCTACATCATTTCTTACATAAATAAACGCCAATTTGCACCCAAAAGGAAAGGGGTAGGTTTTAATTAAGTAGATTAAATAATGGCAATAATCGTCCCTTTTAAAATGATTGACCAAATCTATTTTACTTGTACGTTATGTTGAAGTTGGGCCAACTTCTAACGTAGAAAGTTTACCTTTGCGATGCTTCTTAATTCGATTTGAATACGCTGCTGCTTGAACTAAATCTGAACTTAACGAAAACGCAAAGTTAACGTTACGAGCGACATGTTAAGTTCAATATGGTACGGCCTTTACCGGAGTTAACGGGGCCATCAGTGGAACAGACGGCTGTGTAATTTAATCGAGCCGAAGTGCAGCTCCTCTTCCTTCTCTGCCATTGATGCGTATTCATGTTCTCCGGAGTGCGGAGCCATGTCTAGGGAAGAAAGGATGTTCTGATTTTGCGGTGAATGTGAGTATGATAGTAGCTTTTACGGCGGAAGTCCGGTAGTATGTGCCCGGCCAAACTGCAAGGCCAGCGACGTGTGTATTAGCCTCAATTAAGTTGCTGTGCCCCGTAAGAATATAGGCTTATTTTTTTTCCTTTAACGGTTGGTGTAGAGTGAAAATCTAAGTACCATCGTCGATGGTCGGAGCCAACACGCACACAAACAAAACCCAAAAGGCGTGTTTTCCTTTTATGCATACGTCTATAAAGGTTAAGGGGAAGCGAAAAGACTGTTTGCTGGTTCAGGGTTGTTATTATTGCATGTGTTATCTGATACTTTACAGCACTCTTCCCTTTTATCGCTATAGAGCTTCGGAGTTCACTTCGTATGGTATATTTTGCACAGCTTATTTTTTGTTTACTGACTATTCCTGTTTTGCATTCATTTAATAAACTGGTTTACTTTATGTACAAAGAAAGATTTATGAAAATGTTAACTCTTTAGTTAATTCGTATGCAGGAGTATCGGGATTCCTGTATTCACCCAGGCATATTGAATTATTGCTACGGTTAAAAAAAATTTTAATTTAAAAACAAATATTACAAAAGGGGTATTATGATTTTTTATTATACTTCACTGATTAGAAATGTAAAGCAGGTACGCCTGTTGTCAGAGATTCTTGTAATCATATCTCAATATGCACAAAAGTACTATATGCAAATGCAAAGCATTTGTGTACATTCTGGAATTTTCCGTCTGCTAGCATCCTAAAATGTCCTGTTTACTTTTTATGCTCTTGTTGCCAAGAAATCGATCTTTATACACTGATGGAAAATGAAAAATGAACAACACTAAGGCGGTGACGTAGAAATACAATATGCGCATGGAGCATTGATAGAGGGCAGTACATGCAACGATTAACAGTGCTGTGCTGTGGACAGAGAAGGAACCGCATACTAGGCATGGTGCAGAGTTGTGATCAGTGATGAGAGCAGATTCTGCCTTGGGCCAGTGACGGTCGTTTGCGAGTGCGGCGTCGACCAGGAGAGCGGCAACAACCAGTGTGTATACGGCTGCGACATACAGGACCAACTCCTGGCATCATGGTCTGGGGAACAGTAGCCTACAACGGCCGTACACCTCAAGTGTTTGTCGAGGGAACACTGACCAGTGAACTCTACATACAGAACATCATCCAGCTTATTTTGCTGTCGTTCCTACAACGCCAAGGATATATCCTCTTCCAGCAGGAAACTGCCCGTGCACACACATCTTGTATTACTCAACGCCCCCTCGAAAGTGTTTGTCAACTACCCTGGCCAGCACGATCACCCGACCTGTCTCCCATTGAACATGTGTGGGACATGATGGGACGGCGTTTGGTGTGGTCTGCAGTACCGGCCAAAAACCTCTACCAACTGCCACGACAAGTGGACTTGGCGTGGAACACTATTCCCCAAGATGACAGCCGACACCTTTATGACCGTCTCTACGTACGACTGCAGGACGGCATTGTCGCTAAGCTGGCTACACAATATACTGGCATTGTTGTTCAAGACACTTTGTAGCCTCTGTCAATAGGTGTACGACCCTGTGACCATTATCATATACAGTGTATAACCTGTATAACTTTTCAATAAAAACTTCATTCATGTGGGACCATTGAATCTTTGTGTATATTTTACATTTTCCACCAGTGTGTATAACAAACAAATGCATTATTTCGAATCATGCAATACGACGCTAAAACTTGTACACTCGCTGTGAACTTAATCTTTGTACACGCCTTATATTAAAGATTTGAGAAGTTATATTATGACTAATTTTCATTTCTGTAGAGTATCGCCATTCATTAAAGCCAGTGATTATTTTGTAATATGAATATATGTAGTGAAAAACACAAATAAATATATAGCGGAAAAACTTTGACNGGGGGGGGGGGGTAGATTTAAATATAGAACGAAGGTATGTAGAAACCTACAGATTTTCTTTTAAAGAAGGTTGATTTTAAATAACTCATAAGTGGACTTTCGAAAACTGCAAAGAAATAAAAAACCTTACGGCCAAATTTACACTTGTAACATTAAATTTTATAACTAACATAGTTCCACGCGAAAGAATGTTAAAGTAATCGATTCCGTTTAAGGAAATGTCTTGTTGTCGTCCATCTCTTACCACAGATTTTGTTTGTATCCCAGGAACATGAAGCTGTTAGTTTAATCCAGTACCGTAAGGGAAGTTTTAAATATACTCAGACAGATAAAACAACTTCCGATATACTTAAAAATCCGAAAATTGTTCAACAGTAAACATGTTATCCCAAACGCTGTCATTCTACCAGTATCCAATCGCACACAGAAATGTGTATACATCGAAAAACATGAAAAACCAAAAGAAATTTTCTTTGTGATATCAATCAGTTCGACGAATCAATAAAAAAGAAAAATGCATTTTTGTCTCTTACAGAGCGATAATAGGAAACGCTAAACGCTAAAATTATCAGCTTTGTAATTTGACACAGCTCGTTTCTCTGCGGTACTAGTTACGTTTTAATTATGTTAATAAAAATTATCTAAAAATAGCTTTAGTATCTACCCCCTCCCCCAGCCCTTACGCACCACTCCCCCATTTCTCAACGACCGTTTGAATGCGATGGTTAGGCCTTACACACTCGTAAATGCTACATATGTTAGCTTGTAGTGAAACTGATTACCTCAAGCATGCTATTTCGGCAGTCACACCAAATACATAAGCTCAGTTTAGGACCGACGTCTATTTAACGAATGGAAATAATTTTAGAATTGGATAATGTCCATCAAAAAAACCAGAAAATTTATGAAAATACAAAAAAAAAAAAAACCACTAAATACTGCAATTTTCTTTCTCTTGTTACGTGTGGTAAAGAAATTAACTATTTAATGTTAGTCTATTTGTTATCCCCTCGGCGACAACGTTCGGACAGCGAGAAACACGTAGAATGGCAAAATAAGTGTTACAGAATATTTCTTATGTCTAGAAAACTGAGCACAAAGAGTGTACACTAAACACCAAGAACCACTAATCGCAATCCATACAGCTGAGCGCTTACAAACGGAAGTATTGATTATATGCGTATAAACTTGGTCACAGCCTCTGAGTGGGCGCTAAATGGTTTCTAGTAGAGGAAATTAACGACTCCTAGAACATTTTTATAACAGCGTAATTAATCATAAGCGCATCAGCTCCGAACGATCGTCCTTAATTGCTTCCCTTGCCTTCAGCTTGCAACGCACGCTCACAAGTTGATGCTGCCGCAATTAACTTATACAAGAACACATGAAAACCCACTGTATACATAAGAATTAATGATATAAAACAGTCAAATCTTGCAGCGTGTGTGATCAGTAACGTGCTGGAAACACACGGTGGGGCCTACTGTAAACGCAGTTAACAAAGCACATCTAACGAACAGAACTACTGTAAACACGTGATTAAATACGACCAAATAACATTTATGAATCAGGAGATCTCAAGGGGGGATAGGCGTTGCCTTAGGGACACGAATTTTACGAGTTCGAACCCCGAACAATACAAGGTGTGTCCTTTTCAGCATACTTTCCTTGGAAATATAAGCTTATGTAGGCTGTAATGAAAATGTATCTGAGTATATCCCCTGCTCCCTTTTTTTTTTTGTTTTAATCCAATGGACCGAATTTTACGAAACTCAGCACTCATGCAGTACTTGTAACGGATATCTGACTTTTATAGTTGTATACCCCGCCATGTCTTCAGTTTCAAATGCCAGTCATTTTAATATTTAGGGCACCACTTGATTTCTCGGGAACCATTTAAACTTTTGAAACCACATATCTTATTTTGATTCTTTGTTATGTAAATATTTTAATGAGAGGTTTTATTGTTACCGATCTGCAATTTTGAAAAAAAATCACTATGTGTAAAAGACGGTTTTCACATAATACCTCTGAAAACTCAATGAATTCCCATAAAATTTCTCGGGTAACTAGCACTACGGCAGGGTATGTTATAACATGCGGTTTGAATTTGACACTATTTAAATGATTGCAGACACGTAAATATTTTAGGATTTTTTGGCTCTTGCGTGGCAAAGGGTAGAGGGAAAATATTAGTAACCACACCACGTAACATAGCTTATAAATGTATCATATAATGTTTTTAAAGCCCAGAGTTAATGGCTTGTTCCTTTACGACGTACGATATCAGAATAACGTAACAGCGAGGCGTTCCGCGGACATTTCTGTGAGGGGGACTGAATAACATGTACACCCAGATGGCTGCAGTACCATATGTTTACCTGCACTATGCACCAGTATGAAAGACTGCAACCACTTCTCATCTTACTCTTCTCCCGGTGGGGCCGCGGTGGCTGAGCGGTTAGACTGCCCGCCTCCCACAAAGGCGAACCGGGTTCAATCTCCGGCTGGGTCACCCCGGATTTTCGCAAGTGGGAATCGTGCCAAACGATACTCCTAGTCAGCGGGTTTCCTCAGGGATCTCCCTTTTCCCCCGCCTTTGCATTCCGACACTGCTCCATTCTCACCTCGTTTCACCCTCATCGGCTCTCAAAACCTCGTTGTTACGAGCTGCCTAAGTCTCTTAATTCAATCCTTCTCCCCGTTAGCCGAAAATTGCATACACTTGTCTCTCTTTACTTTGTAGAAATAACGGATATTTTGGATTCCATGTTATCTTTCTATTTCTGCAAACGTCAATATCTTCTATCGCGGGTAATTCACTCCACTACATTATTTACTTCAGCTACAGCAAATTCAGCACCAGTAGACAACACAACTAACCTCTACAATGTTAATGATAATACCTAATGGCTAGCATGAATGGACGTCCAAGTTATCTCAAGCCCCAACCGTTACTTATCTTTGGTGCAACACAAACACCGACGTAAGCTGGAACTGTCTCACGCCAAACACCGTAACCACTTTTGTGATACGTTACGCGATTCCGGCTCCGGTACAAGAAGTTTTATAGCAAAGAGAAATTTCTTGGAATTTTAAGTCTGCAAAAAATGAAGCACCGCTATATTATTGTTAGGCGGAGTTAAATTTCGCAAAAAGATTTAAAGAAAAGTTATAATTCGAAACACTGTATGTCGTTCACCTATCTATATTGGCTGAATTACTTTTCGACACGTGTTAACTGTCTGCACACGAATCACGTAAGAGCCGTGCCGATGTTGCCGAATTCCGAATGGCCCGGATAAATTTGAAAACGCCTTCCCAAGTAGACAGCAATCAGTTGCAACAGATAAACTGCTGTTTGGTGCTTATAGTGTTGAAGTCTACCATGTATGCATTTTTTTTTTCGCGGAAAATTACTAGTTCTAATTATTGTCTTCTTGAATGCATATGCTTCTCTCGCCTTATCATTTACCTCTTCTTTTTAATTCCTTCGATAAGTGTAGATGGATACGGGCACACACGTGAGCAGCGACTTGCTCTCGCACTTCCGTCGTTCGATGGTTCTGCTCGGAAAGAATAGTCGAACATACCGGATCGATGTAATGTACGTCACACGGTGTTTACGTGGCGGGGTCCAACGTCACGAGCTAGAAGGCGACCGGTTGGGCGCCACGTTACCTGATACTGTTGCTAATGTGTGCACAATGCGAATTAAGAGTCGCTTACTTTCACGAGAGTAAATACATCACAGTTTTGCTGTAGGCGGTCGATGCCCTCGTGCACGATTTGCAGCACGTGTCAAACCGACGGTCAATGGTCATAATGTGACGTACCTGATTTTATCCAGCCCGACGGCAGTGAAGGAGGTGAGACTGGTGTTTTTTTCAGGTGGTATTTCATTCTTATTCCAGGTGAACATAATTTATATTTGGTGATGTGAATAATCCTAATCCTTTCCTATTAAATTAAGACTTTGAATAATTTTTCTCATAAGACGAAATGAAGGCACGTATCAAGCTTGAAGTGAATCATTACATAACGAGGTAACATTTCTTCCATCTGACGTCATTTTACTAACTCTTTGAAAAGAACAGAAACTATTAAGACAACACAAATGAGGCATTCAACTCGTAAAATTTAGCAAACGAAAATTTTTTTTAACTATATCGCCAATAAATGATCATCTACAACAAAAGAATTCATCTGTTAGGAAGAGAGCGTCATTCTGCGTGCTTCCCTGGACAATAACCAAATGTAGTTGTTTACTAAACTAATTTATTACTAGGCAGTCGTTGCTGAAGTCGTCAAAAATTGACAAATGTTTTTTCCCATTTGCGAAACAATAGTTTCGGTGTCGATAGAATGCAGATTTCGCCTTCCTTGCAAGTTCGTCAAACTGCACGCTCACAGACACCACACGCACTTGCTGCCAAACATTTAAATGCTTTTAAATTCACACAGGTGTAAAACTTGTGTCTGTTGGTTCTATAAAAAGTACGTGCGTTAAAAACAATGTAAGAACCGAACATATTAAGAACCATTTTCCTTTTTCGCAGCTACGAATTCTAGCAAAAATTTACTTAGTGCAATTGGACCATAAAATTCACCCACAAGCAAAGAAAAGACACTACACAATAGCGCTGGGTCATCATTGGTTACTGGTGACATCTAGTGAGAGCCGCGTGGTAAATCAGCTGACCTTGAACTGTCAAGTGGCTCTGCTCTTATTAAATCATCTGTAGCTAGAGCTAAGAGTGAAGAGATTTGGGTGGCTCTTAACAGCGAGGCCTTGAAAGCCGACGAGGGTGGGTGAAGCGACAATGGAGCAGCGACGGAATGAAAGGGTGGGTAAACGGGAGTTCCCCAAGAAAACCCCCTGATCAGTGGCATCGTGCGGCACGATTCCCACATGCAAAACTCCGGGTGTGACCCGCCCGAGGATTGAACACGTTTCACTTTAGTGGGAGGCGGGCAGACTAACCACTCAGCCACCGCGGCCCCTATATAGCTAGAGATAACTGTCAAAGTTAGCTGTAGGCTCCAAAAAATCCCTCAGCACTGAGTACACATAAACTCATTCGTCTCAAGTCCACATGTCCCTTACGCAGTAGTAAGAATTCTTTTTGTTTTTCTTACTGTAGCAACTAAATAAGTATATAAATTGCTTATCTGTTCCGATATTCTGTTTTGAATAGACCTAGGAAATATTCAGCTGTCAAAAATAATAAATAAATAAAAGTGTTAGGGGTATTTGCGACATGTTTAAATACTTTTTTTTTTTTTGCAGTCAATGCCAGTAGGGTTGAAAATGACGTTCTACAGTACTGACCCTTCACCTATTATGTTTTGTTGAATAGTTAAGTGAGTCACTTAAAGACAAACGTTATGTTAGCTCGGGTAGCTAACGTTCCCAAGTAACGTTGACTCAAATGCCAAAACCGCGACCAAGCTTAATCGGAATTACAGTTACTTGTCTGACTCGCTTTCGGAAAGTCACGTATTTCACGTCGGCAGAGCGTACCAAGGATAATATTCTAAAGCGGTTTTTCATCCCCATATTACGAATTGGCCGCTCACCTTCTTTAATGTACATCTCCACTTTCCTTTACGTATTATTTTAAGGCCTTGGTGAGTCTCGGTGCGTAAAATAAAACGAACTTTATTGTATGGTACTGTGATTGAATCAGCAACCTACGGCATCTTGGGCAGGTGTGTCAACCGTTAACGCGAGAAAGCCAGCTTATTATTCGATTAAATCTTTATTTGATCATGAACACCGGCGTAACACCAGAGGGAAGCTGGTTTATACTTAAAACAGCGACGCACGCAAAACGGCGCAGATCATGCAGTTTGAGGTTAGCCCAGGTGCTAGGCCCAGGTCGTAAAAACTTCACACGAAGGCCCGCCACTCCAGCTATAACTTCAGGTTTAGATCCCATCATACATTAAATATTTTCTATGCAGTTAGTGGGAAGTAATAAATCGTGGCAGAGATAAATATATCGTGAATTACCGATCGTAAATCACTTGTTAATGTACAGGCCTCGGTCCCGTTTACCATTTATCCGTACACTGGGGCAATGAAGTTTTTCTCCTGATAATCCCCCTTCGCAAAATGATAAAGCGCACTTGTATTCAGCTGTTTTTTTTTTCAACTTGCATGATTTGATTACAGCTCGGCTGGATACAACAGTCAACGTCGGGCGAAACGTACGTGCTAGACGTGAAAAAAGTTATGCGTTATTACAAGAGCACGTGGTATGATATCAAACGTTTCTACGAATGGAAAAAAAAAATTGTGAATATATCCTGACATGGGCTGATAAAATAAAACAAATTTTAAAAAATATGACCACTATTTCTACGATTAGCGGATTCCTTTAAATTGATCTACCTTTCTGGCAACTCACAGTATTTGAAATCACTGATACAAATTTACCTTGCACAGCCGGAATTATCTCGTCTTGTAGCACACGTGACGCGCGATAGTGTCAGTTATTTTTTTGGTCACGAATCATTTTGAGGTTTTTGAACGTTTATAAGGATCTGTCATAACATTACACCAATATCTTTGACACGTTCTCTATTCTCTGTGGACTGGACTGTTAGGAAACACCCGAAGAGGTCCCTCCAATCAGCACAAAATATTGCAAACTGTAATAATTGCAAGTAGATAAAGATTATCTTAATCGCAAGAACTGGAATTACGTGTTTCCAACTTTGTATCTTTATACATACTCCATATTTCCGNCCCGAAAATACGGGAAATACTAAAACCATTTATATATCTTACCAAATGCCACAATTCAAGAAAACCCCGATCTATACGATCTCATAGCCCACTTTCACTACAAAACACTTTGGTCAACACTAAAAACATTTAAAACCAACTATGACAACAGCTAAAAATTTCCAAAATATTTTAAAAACCTACTATCATTTTAATACGTCTCCAAATTAGGCATAGGCTATGCATTAAATTGTTTTGTTTTTACAATAACATTTTTCCATCAGCAAAAATACATTCAAAATATTAGCAAATATTCCTGCGGAATACCTAACCCATAAGATTAATTGATTTTCTCAACATTACAACGTTATTTTATTCCAAGATTTTTGCACGTGGGAATCGTGCCGGACGAGTCCGCTGGTCGGCAGGTTTTTTTTGGGGATCTCCCGTTTCCCCCCACCCTTTAATTTCGGCGATGTTCGATACTCACCTTGCTTCACCCTCATTGGCTCTTAAGACGTCGATGTTAAGAGTCGCCCAAATCTCTTCACTCACTCCGCCATTTGCAGCTGGATTAATAACACAGGCGAAATTAAGAAGTGGAAAGATGACATGTGATTATAGGGAGGGAGGTCTTGACCATGAGACTAAAAGCGTATCGTCCCACGACTCTGCTTTATGAAATAAATGTCATAAGGTTTACGTCACTAAGGAGACTGATTACTATGGAAACCAGCTGTCGCTAACTTGCCATTAAACAACAAGGTTGAGTAACAAAATTACTCGCACGAAGCGTCTAACCGCGTCTAACCACCAAGACGGGAACACCCCTCTCCCCGGCCCACGCCTGCCCACGTCTGCCGCAGCTGCGACGCGATGTCACCGAGATAATGGAAGGCTGAGCCGATAATATTGGTGCAGCCCGTCGCGCAGATTGACTGGCTTGTCACGCACACTGCGAGACTGCAGGCCGCGAACGCCATCAAGCAATTTGCATACGGCGACAGTCAAATAGCGGAGAGGCCCGTAGGAACGGTTACGCGAAGACGGGAAATTAACGCCGAAACAATTACGTTTCGAATTAATTTTATGCGTGCCATCGTAAAAACCAGCTATAATCCTATTTTGAGTCTTCCTTACCGACTATTTATAACGAAAATGTAGTTCGATTTACATCAAATTACAGTAACAATATGGCTTAAACACATTTAACAGGGGTCGCGGTGTCTTAGGGTTCATAGCTCATTTGTCCCTGGATAATCAGAATATGTAATGAAATACGGATCGTGTAAGTAAACGCCCAATAATTATTTTACACGAATATATTGTTTTACTATATAATTTCTGTTTAATTTTAAGAGGCTTAATATTGACGCGGCTGTTCAACTTAAGTAAATACAGAGGACATTGCTTCAGCGATTAATAATGTTTTTGTTAATAAGCAACGTGCGAAGAATTTATTTTGAATTAAGAAGTTGTAAAAAAAAACCTGCAAACGCATAAATTGTACACATTGTGTGGTACTGTATGCGGCACTTTAAAATGCAAAACTGCTTTTTCTAGCAAAAAATAAACTGGAGACAAGTAAGTGAGTCATTCTATATAAGACCTCATAAATTACCACGGATTAGTAAGAATATAACATAAAATATCATATACATAAAACCATGGTTTTATTTAATGTAATAAATATTGTTTCTTGTAATTAATTTTTGAATGCACAGGAATTGTAGAAGTAAAATGTTATGCTTAAAACAACACGCTATAAATGATAGAAAAGTAGAAAAACGGCCCAGTGAAAACGCCCGTTGGAGCCTCCCCCGGACTCTCGCCTGTGGAAATCGTGCCGGACGATGTCGCTGGTGGCGGGTTTTCTCGGAGATCTCCTGTTTCCCTCGCCCTTAGTTACGATATTAGCACAGTTCATAACACCTTGCATTCCGGCGCTGCTCCACACGCCCCTCGATGTTACGAGCCTCCCAAATATCTTCACTTACTCACTGGCTCTCTCGAGTATGCGCTGGTCTCGGCGTTGCGAACGTTATTTTATTGTTATTCATGAAAATTTTATATATACTTTTATAATGAAACCGTGCTTAAACTTTGGCATAAACATTATGGATGGACAAATATATCTCGTAAACCTTATTATAGCCACTTTATATTTGCCAAAATGTGTTATATTTTTTATAATTCACAAGACTTTCATTTTCACCCTTTCTTGTGCTTTTCTTGCCTCTTCTAGTGTCAACATTCAGCGTTTATCGACATGAAGTTGTTGTACTCAGTTGTTTTATTATAGAAACGAAAGCGTGTTTCGCTTCATTTTTACGTACATTTTTAAAGTTTTTCACGGGTGGCAAAAAAGGCAAACTGATGTTAAATATTCTGCATTTGTAATCCCAAGTTCAGGGTTGAAGGAGAATTCCCCACTAAGAGTGAAAAAGTGTACCTCGGTTTTGAGGCGACACTGGCAGTAGTTTGATATCTGAAAACGTTATTTTCCTTTTATTTCTCCAATACCAGGCTCACTTCAACGCTCCGCGAATAATGGGACATAGCTATAATCCTACATAGAGCTTTAACTTCTTATCATCTCCATTTCCACTTCGTCAGTTAAATGTGTACCCATCCTAGTATTAAATGTCCTGTCTACAGATCACAATTCATACTCCCCCAGCGGCTATATTGGGTAAGTTACTGAAGCTCCGATCTAACCCAAAATGCGTCCGTCGCTTCCGCCATATATTCGTGTGTGTAGAGCGAACTTCATACAATGTTCTCGCATTATATTTAAATGTATTTTAAAGAAAACATTCAAATAAATATTTTAATATTCTACATGAAAAATTCCCAAAATCTTCCCTCTTGATAATGCTTAAAACTCTTATTATTTTCAACTTTTTTTGAAAACTTGTGTCCACCTCTTTGTACTAATAAGAACAGAATAGTTATAGACCATAAAAAAGAAACGCAGTTTTACAAAGATGAATATATATATATATATATATATATATATATATAAACAAGTTTGTTTTATAAATATGTATTTGCTAAAACGACCATATGCACAAGGCATGACTAAATAACTGTGCATAAGAACAGACAGGAAGTAGGTATAGGCAATTAATCAAAACCACATTACGAGTATATTCACTCGATTAAAAAAATTTCAGTACTTAACTAATATAAGAAAATTATTACGCTAGGAAGTGTTTCGTAGACCCATATAAAATATGGACTCTGAAGACAAAGAAAATACGAATTTACTAAAATGTTAAGGTAGTTTAGGATCTGGCAGAATCATGAGAGCCCACATTATAATACCTGCACTCTAATTGGCTTACCGTTAAGTTAACACGTTTGAAATGTAATCAGTGATTAATTTTTGTGCCTCTCTCAATGTAATACAAACCTGTCTTAATTTAGTGGGGGTAAAAAAATGTACAGTTGTCGCAAAAAAAATTGCTAGACTTCCAGGACAGTGAAAATTATAAAGCATGTCCCACTCCATTTAGAACCCACACAACACAAAGTAGGCCTGTTAAAAATGTCGTTACAGTATCTTAATTACTATTAAAGATACCGACGAAAACCTGAGTTCGGCTTGCAGTGGAAAATCCTGTACCAACTTTTATCTAACTTTTACAATAAAATATATGCATTCACAGAAAAATGTGTTTTTTATATGAAATGTTGATTTGAATTGCTCACACAAGCAATGAACCAAGTATAGCCCATCTTTAACTTATATTAGTCCCGGGAATATTGTTACAAAAAAGTAATGATTCCAACGCGTTGTGCATAACAAATTTACGACTGTCGCAATTTAAAAACATTGCGTGGGATATTAAACGAAAACGAAATATGACTGACATCCGAGAGGAAACGATGCTTTGTAGCTACAGGTGAAAAAAGTTTTCGCTTCTATGAAAACAGGAGGAGTCACGGATGTCACAAAATTTGCAACTGAAAAGGAAGTTTAATTAAATTTATTAAGATGCTACAAGCGGGTTTCGCATCAAGGAAAAATGAAAACTGGGATGCGATATAAAAACATTCCCTTGACACTTATACACTCTAAGATATTATTTTTAAATTTACCATATCAGTGTATACGTACAGTGACAAAGCGCAAATAATAAAAAAGTTTTCCATACATTCATGGTAACGTTCCTACAGTTGCTCAGGAAAGAGTCAAACGCCAAGGGAATTTCCCAATTTTGTATAATAGCAATGCTAACCATTCCCATATTTTCAACCTGGCATGTAGTGTTATTTCCATACACTGTATAGGTTACAAACATCCATTACAGTTTAGAAAGTTCACCAGAATATTTTTTTACAGTGTACGTCGAACTTTTCCGGTACCAAAAAGAGGTGATCTATAAACATCTGAATGCCTGCAGGAAATAAGGCAGGTTGTTGAAGTGGTCACCACACTAGGGATAAGATGCGGAAACATTTGACTTTCCAACACTAGAGACACAAAATAAAAACCCGAGTATAATTTTTAGCGCAAAAAGAAACCACATTCTAAATCTGGTACACGAAATAAAAAATGATAAATAGGATTACTCTTCGTTTACATTCTGCTGCCTGTCTGCACAAGATGTGGCATAACGTACAACGAACCCGCGTTAAATGAACCTGTTGATTTAACAACTACACAATTTATTTCCTCTCAAGTTAAACTCAGATGCCTAAGTCACTGTTATTAAATTTACTATAGTGTTCCTTTCCTATTTTGACTAATTGTAATCATCAGTCCAGTTCATTTCCAGTGATTATTAGAAGCATGCTGTCAAAATAACGTTGCGATCAATACTCACGTAGGGCCTCTGTTATCGCAGCAGCTAGAGAACTCGCCTCCAACCTAGACGAAGCAGGTTCGGTTCCCGGCGGGGCCGTTGGTCAGTGGGTTTTCTCGGGGATCTTCCGTTTCCCCCGCCCCTTGCATTCCAGTGCTACTCCACGCTCACTTCGCTTCACCCTCACCGGCTCTCAAGACTTCCACGTGAAGAGCAGCCCAAATGCCTTCACTCAATCACGACAGCGAAGGATATATCATGTACACTGAAGAGCCAAAAAAACTTGTATAGGCGTGCGTATGTAAATAACAGAGGCATGAAACCAATAAGAGTAACGCGATGCGGTCGGCAACTAGATCCGTTACTGCTGCTACAGTGGCAGGTTATCAAGATTTAAGTGAGTTTGAACGTGGTGTTATAGTCGGCGCACGAGAGAAGGGACATAGCATCTCCGAGGTAGCGATAATATTTGGATATTCGCGTACGACCGTTTCACGAGTATACCGTGAATATCGGGAATCTGGTAAAACATCATATCATCGACATCGCTGCGGCCGGAAAAAGATCGTGAAAGAACGGGACAAACGATGACTCACGAGAATCATTAAACGTGACAAACGTGCAACCCTTTCTCAAATTGGTGCAGATTGGATTTGTGGACTGCTCTGCAGGGTTCATGGTGTGAATTGCCCCCTGCATACCTTCTGACATCAGTCATGTTCATGCTACGTCATCTTGCAGCACTTCGGCGTGCTCGAAAAGGGGGNCGTGGGGGGGGGGGGGGGCTACAGGATATGAGGCAGGTGTACCAGTATTTTTGGCTCTTCAGTGTAGTTTTACTGCGAGCGTGCTAATGGTTGCGTGATCGCGGACGAAAGTTCCGCTCTAAACACGGTAGTTAAGCGAAGAAAGAACAGCCATCGTACTTGGCATACATAAGGACTGTCTCGATCGATACTCCAAGGGCGTTTGAAGGTCAAACACACGGCCATTTTAACAGCCCCCTTCCCCCCAACCCACACGAAAATGCAAATCATTTTGAGAAGTGGGCTGTAAAACCGCGACGGCTTCCGGTTTCCCCGGCGATAGCGCGGCCGGCCCATATGAGCCTACATCACGCCATGGCTAGGAAATCAATTCTGGAACTTGACAAAACTCTGCGTCGAGCGTTTTATTTAGTTTGTGAACCCTAACCTAACGCACTATTAGCTAAATTTCTGTTAAGTGAATGAATACATTTGGGCTGCTCTTAACAAAGGTGTTGAGAGACGATGAGGGTGAAATGAAGTGAGAATGGAGAAGCGCCGGAATGCAAGGGCGGGGAAACGGGAGACCCCCGAGAAAACTCACCGATCAGCGGCATTGTCCGGCACGATTCCCACATGCGAAAATCCGGGAGTGACCCGGCCGAGAATTGAACCCGGTTCGCCTTGGTGGGAGGCGAGCTGTCAAACCGCTGAGCCACATCGGCCACTTACATTAGGGAGAAGTGCCTATGAAAATAAATATACATTATTCTTCGCAAAATTACAGAGACGTCGTTATTATAAAAAACGGTCTTTCCGTAAATCTTACAAAAACCTTCCGTGAAATCACGGAATGTCATCTTAAGTCTGCTGCTAGGTTTTTGGGCACTTCCGGCTTACATAAAGTTATACAGAGAACAATTTTTAGTAGTTTTCATTACTCAGTTGTTCACAAGCGTATGAAAAGAATTGACGTATACAACTAAAAACAATTTTCTTCAGAGCGAGACTTAAAGACGTGTTGATTCGTTTGTTGGTCACGAATCTTACCACGCCGCTACCACTTTCCTGTACAGCAAGAAATATTGATGTATCATTAACTTAACTGTGAAGTGTAGTGCGGATCATTTTCAGTACCTAGAAATGTTTTAGAGTTTCAAGTGTTGGTAACTGTTACAGGAAGTTCGCTCTACTTTTTCATTTTTTTAAAGAATGCGTTTGAAGTAACGTTAATAACCTAGCTGCCGTAAGAACGGTAATTTTCTGGTTACATCAGCTAAGAGCGCATCGCGTTCCCTCACTGTCGTCGCTGTCGGAAGCACGGAAATGTTAAGCCCATATTTCACGATAATTAACATTTCATTACCTGGAAGTGATTTGTATAATTATCACTTAAATGTAAATATTTGCAATCAAATGACAACAGTTTTCAAAATAGAGCACATAAAATTAAAACATTTCGGAATATGCGATACCAAGTTTCTATAATCCTAATTATCTTTGCCAAATAAATCACATGTCATGTGATCTATGTCATATGCACCACTTATTAATTAAGTATTGAGGATATTTAACAATCGGTTCTCGGGTACTGGCATCCAGAATATCTTTTACAATAAGTATTAATGTTTTTGCCAACACATTTTCATTCGCCCGAGAGAAAATGATATCAATATTTATTAGTAATAATTATTTACATTAAATAATTTTATGAGAGCGATCGGTGTTGTGGAGTTTACCGATCTTTGTCCACTTATCCATTACCCAGACACTCAGTGATCCATCTTAAATATTTTCTGCAATATAAAAAAAAACTGTTTTCAGGTCGTATCTTCGAAGACATGTACGGCACGTAGGATTCGCTTTAGACAATAGTTGGAAATCTGTTTTCAAATTAATTTTGCGAGATCAACTTGCAGCCGAAGATTGTCGGTCGAATTTAGATAAATCCTGTACATAGAAAAAATATATACGTAAGAATTTAATAAAAAATTTATGGTACTTGAGTATTAACATAAATAATAAAAAAAACTTGTGATATATATGAATATTCAGCAAACGAACACGTTGGACATTCGGTGGATTTCTGAAGGTCTGATTTTTTAAAGAAATGTAAAGAAATCGTGAACAGACTATAAGCATTTATGCAATTTGATGCAGTGACCCACATTCGCAAGTGCCGACACCGCTGGCGTTTACAAAATCTCCCACGATATGCGTTAAGGCGACATTTGTAGGTGATTCACTACATTCGCCTCGCGTGTATAACTCTAGTTCGCACGATGGACATTCGATAACAATACGTAGCAATTTGTTTTCTGTGCGCTTGACCCCGAACAACATTAGACGGTAGATTTCAGTGGTGTAGTTGGTAAGTACGCCGTCTTGCGATAGAATATATGGGCCCTGGGTTTGAAACGCAGTTAAGGCACAGATGCGAGTGACATTATCAGGAGTAACTTAATGTCTATCTAAGTGAGTGAGCCATAGCCTAATAAGCATTCTGGATTAAGTAGGGATACATAAACGTCCATAAAAAAATTTTTTTTAAAGGATTACAGAAATAAATTAAATCATAATAAAGTACTCCAGTAAGTTATTATATTATAAATGCCTGAATAAGCCTACTGACAAGCAAGATATGACCAGTATACTTCAACTGGAGAAGAAAACGACAAGTTAATATGTGTTCAGGGTAAGGACACTGTGTAATGCGAAAAAACAATTGTAACGGGATTGATATGGAGCAAACTCTTTATTAAGGGGCTCCTTTGCCTGCAGACGTTTTTCACGCATAAGGCCGAGAAGCGTAGAAGCAATAAGGGCGATACTGTCACGTACATCAAATGCGCCATCGCCGCTTCGTGCACGCGACAAGACGAGAACACTGCACGCCAACTAATAAATGTCCTCAGAATACGACTTTTTGTCGGAAAAGATAATTAAAAAAAACAATGATCTAAGCCCGTACAGTTCTGTTTTTGTATTAATAAATTTATTTTAGGACCAAAAAAAAATCGTGAATATGGTTAAAAACGCATTTGTAGAACTATACTGATCAGTTTCCTTAATAGGTAAGAGGAAAGTAAAAAATTACAGCCGCAGTTTAATCTATGCGCTTTCATCCCTTTGTTACAGATCTCATTTGCACAGGAAAGTTTAACAGCGGTAGCACTGCACGCAGGTTCAGCGCCTTGCGCGTAGGGGCGACGGGGCCCTGGCCGCGCGTGTTATTGTCGCCCTTATCGCTGTACTTCAAAAGCGAAGGAAAAAAAAATCTCGTGGTTATGTACTTTTGAGTGTTGTTTATATAGATTTGTAAACAAATGTAGCGTACGTGAAATAGTTTGTTTTAAATACGTGTGTTACGTGTTACGAACACACTGAAACCCAGTTCGTGAGCCAGGTAGACCCTTCGCAAGTTACAAAGCACGTACAACCAGTTCTGCAATGAGGCATTGCTTCTTCAGAAGTTGGGGCCAAGGCGGTGTAGTGGATGGACCGGGTTCGATTCCAGGCAGAGTCGCTCCCGGATTTTTCCCACGTGGGAATCGTGCCTGATGATGCCTCTGGTCGGCGGGTTTTCTCGGGGATCTCCCGTTTACCCCACCCTTTGATTCCGACGTTGCTCCATACTCACCTCGCTTCACTTTCATCGGCTCTCAAGACCTCGATGTTAAGAGCCGCCCATATATCTTCTTCACTCACTCATTTTTCAGAATTTCACCTGAGACTAACGGTTACATGAATTTATTGGACGATACGTTTCCTGTTTGCAACGTGACGAAAGAGAACGCGGTGGAAGTTATAATCCATTCGCGGTTAGTTGACACTTTCCTGAAGCCTTGCTTAAGTTCTACTTCCAGATTATTCATCCGCTTCGTACAGACTAAGCTTAAATAAGACTAGAAAACTACACCAAACGACAACGCACCGAATTCGTGCCCACTCTGTTGTAATAATATTTTGCATGATAACTATTTATTACTGGACGTTACCAACAGACATTTTTGCCACGGTTTTTATTTATATTTATTAAAAATGTTACATAATTTATAAATAAAATATTGGCCAAATTTCAATTTAGCGAAAAATAAGATAATTTTATGATAACGTAGGTATAAAACGCTTGTGAAGCATTACATATTTATAAAGTAACTTAAAACTGCATACATGGGGTGATTTTTCAAAGTTTTGATTCAAAAAGTGTGAAGAAACCGCGAATACACTATACCACTGAAATACTTCGTCCGGGAGTTCAGCACGGAGGCTGGGAAAGCCGAGAACGCTGCAACGCTGTGAGTGTGTGTGCGGGCGCTGAAAGCTCGACAAGCGGGAAGGCGTCGACCATTACGGCGACACAATGGGACGATTATGACGGTAATTCGCGCTTTGCCGGGACCAAGGACCACTTGTCGGGCTCAGGCGGTGAAGGAGAGGGGAAAAGAGGGGGAGAACAGAACACGTGAAGTGTGTCCCACGGCGGTACAACTGCGCGGCATTGCGGAGCATCTGATGCCAGGAGCGAAAACTGTAACATACTGCAGGTTACTTAAATCCACTCTGAAGATATTCATTGCACTATGACGAGTTTTTAAAAGACGTGGGGGGACTAACAGAGGTCAGTCCTAGGATTCACTTTTAGCAGTCATCATAAGAAATAGTATATTCATTGATTGTTTTGATCGATTGATTAGTTGCAAATGACGTATTAACCCGCTGTTGTGCCTCAGGGGATGACTAATAAACTAACTTATGATCTGACTTAAACAACACTCATGCCTTACCTAGGATTGGAACACAGAAACTCCCACACCCCAGACCGGTGGCGTACCAGCCAACTGCACCACAGGAGGTCGGCGAAGAAAAATAATACAATGAGTATTATTAAGTACTGCCAAAGGTAACTCAGCAGAGAATGAGTCAAACAAAAACATTAATAACAGTCCTGTTTAATATTTTCTGCTCATACCAAAGTTCTTCCACTTAAGAAAAACGTACACGTAAGTGCTTAATTGAGTCGAATATCTCCTAACATATTGGATTGAGGAGCACCGGGGTCATAATTGGAAAAGATGAGGCGTTTCGTTTTTCCAGGCATAAATTAGTTCAGGAATAATTACTGTATATGTTTTTGGATAATATGAATAAGTCACGGGCAACATTAGTTTCTAATGAACTAGTTTACCTTTTTAAGTAATTGAGGGCACAAAGTAAGATTTATTAAAATAATAAAATAGTGTTAATCTCTCCAGTTGAAAAATAATAAATACTGAGGAATAATCCCCAAATTGTAGTTATATTTAACCACGTTAGGTCGTGACTATGCAGTTGCACATCTTGCCTCCTCTTGGGCGTGAGTTCACTCATGTCCGATTGCGAAGTAGTGTTTTTGTACGTGGTTTTAAATAGAGAAATGCCGGTGCAGTACTTTCAACCACACGACTCCCCACTTGTCTCTCTGTAAAGCTAATATATATGCACGTAATTTGCTTGGTATTGTTGGGTGTCACATTAAGAAACCATGTATACAAACGTTTGTAAATAACTGAGTACATAAACAATTTTCAACGGAAATCTGTGATATTTGTTTTCTAAATTTAAATACCAAATGAAAATGCATACTCGTCAGAAAATACACTTTATTTTCTGGAACCGTAAGCTTTTGCAAACATGACATATACTTCACAATTTGAATTTCAATCAGTGGTGCGACTTCCACTTAAAAAACTGAGTTTCAAGCTGATGTAAATAAAAGTTTGCAGAAAATGTCGTCACTTGGGCAAATCAAATAACAGCTGAAATCTCCATAGTGTCCAGAAAATGATTTCAAATCGGTAAGTGTTAGTACAAAGAACATTTGATATATGATAAAGGTGTTGTTCTACTTAAAATGGCATACAACTCGTAAACGTGAATAAAATATTTAAAAAAAACTAAGAAGTTAACAACTAGCTTCACACTAATGATTTAATCGTTCGCTATATATAAAGCTCTTTTGTTACCCACAATAAAACATCAGAGAAAAATAAATTGAAAATTGTGTCTGTGTAATAAATGTCGTCTTACTAACTTACCAAATAAGGAAGTTCATTAATAAACAACATTACTTAATTGAAACATTGTGACAATATTTATATTCCTTTGAAAATAAGTATAAAACTCGTGATAACAATACAATTAATTTAAAATTCATCGTGATATATGTTATAAACTTTCAATCTTGGCATAAAAAACTCACCAAAATGAACCACGTAATAATAAGCCCTGATTTCTATGAGTTTGCTTAAGAAGCGCAATAATACGCAGTTGAGGTATGCTTGTCTAGGCCCCACAGTTGTGGCGCCAAATTAACTTGACGTGGGCTTGTCTAGGCCCCACAGTTGTGCGCCAAATTAACTTGACGTATGTAAGCCCCACTGTAAAAGACAAGGCGGCTTATACGGTCAAAGTTAATGTCCCCCAGGCCCCGACTATTAGGTGCGTGGGGGGGGTTGCGGGTTTTGTAAATTAGGTAGATTATCACTGTTGTAATTAGAAGTACTGGTATATTGTATCTTATAGTTTTTCACAAATACACCACATTAAACGTTCGAGGTGCGGTACTGTTTTACTTTGTCTACTCGAATTTACTGGGCGAATTACTTCGTGATGGCGGGGGCTTCTGTGACGGTGATTTGCATACTTAACTCCGTGGCGAGTGCTGTCAGCTGTGGTGGCGTTCCAGTGAAGTGGTCGGCCCTGGAAGCCGTTCCGTCGGTGCGGACCCTCTCTGGGCTGCGGTTTTGGACTCGTTCTCACGTCTGCTCGCGATTTCTTCCCTTGGCTCGGTGATCATCAACTTCCGGACCCGGCGGTAGTAATCGACTGACGGTCCCGATATTACTGACCCCTTAAGGATGCGGCTGACGGATGTGGCCGGGTTCCGAGATCCCGGCCTTAGTAACTATTCTCTGACTTACTCTCTCGGCGCGGTAGAAATCGACTGAACCTGTGACGACCGATAATACTGACGAGTGATTACTCACTCACGACTGATTACTGACTGACCCCCTCCCATTCTTGGAAAGGGGTTTTTATACACGCCCGCCTGCAAGCCTACATTCTCGGCACGTGGCGCCCTGGGTGGGAAGGGGGTGAGGGGAGGGGTGAAGTGGTGAGTTTCGAACAAAGGTTTTTACCACACGTGTCCTCGTTCTGAAGGAACTATGCGGGGGGGGATAATACCTCGGCATCAATACTGCTAGTCGGTATTTCTGCCGCGGTGCTTATTTTCGGCGTTCCGNTAATACCTCGGCATCAATACTGCTAGTCGGTATTTCTGCCGCGGTGCTTATTTTCGGCGTTCCGGCGAACTACGCGTGATAATTTTGGGTGATAACTCGAAAGCCCTGCACTCTCGACAGATCTGCTGGCGGGTTGGAGGCGTAGGTAGATGNATAATTTTGGGTGATAACTCGAAAGCCCTGCACTCTCGACAGATCTGCTGGCGGGTTGGAGGCGTAGGTAGATGATGGGGGTGTGGGGGGGGGAGGCCTCCGCTTCAGCTTCACGTGTCTGGAGATTTTCCATGCCACGTGCCTATTCGAAGGCGACAGCAAAGTGCGCTAAAGGTTGAAGGGGGTGGGGTAAGGGGGTGAGGGAAGTGAGCCAAAGGCGTGCTATAATCCTCAAAACTGTCACGCGACACAGTGTTTTACTAATTATTCACTAACGACAGTGTACGGCAATAGCCATTAAATTATTCAAATACAAGTTCACTAAATGGTATTTTATCACATAATATCCTGGATTATCTAACTGGTACGCCAAAATTAAAACAATTGGTTTCACTATAAAACAATCAACCACACTCGCTAGCCACACTTTCGGAAAAGGCACGTGGCCGAAATTACTGGCAGAAACACACGCACATATCTTGAGAAAAAAACACTCAGAAAGGTAAGAGAAGAAATAAAGACCTACGACGCCACGCAAACACGGTTATTATTTTGGAAGTAGAAACTGCGTGAGCAATGAAATAAATAAGGTAATGAACGCCGTGTACTTTCTGAAGCGAGGCGACGACGAATAAGGCAATCATCGTGAAAGCCCGTTAGTAACATGTCGAGACAAATTTCAATAAAGTGAACAACAAACGAGTCACGTATGGGACTATCCATACATAAGCAGATCCCTTCCACTTCGGCAAAGCTTTGAAACGCCTGAAGCACTAGCAACCGCGAAATTCTCAAACTCAACGTAGCACTGGCGAAACTTTTCTAGTTTATCCCTCAGCACAGCAATATATATTTAGAGTCATAGGCAAAATGTGTTTTCGGCTCTCCTCCATTAAGCTATTTTTGTGCATTATGAATGCATTATCTTATTTCGGTATTATTTATTTTAATATCAACATAAATATATTTTAGTTTGTACAGAGTAGTTTTATAATAGCTAAATACATTTTAATCATCAAACAGAATGGTTAAAACGGCAGGAACTACACAAAAAAATGAAAACAGCTATGCCAAAATTACTACAAATAAGTACAAATTAAGAAGGTAGTAACTGATTTTCTTTAAACAATCACATATTTGACTAATGTCATAACATTACGCCATGTAAATCCTCTCCGTTACAGTGTTCTATTCTGGTACGTATTCGTTTATCATGTGTTATATCGCCAGTTGTTCCTCCGTCAATAAATGTGACGAGATTAGAGGAGTCAGAAATAATAACGCGAAGCAGGTAATGTGGTAAGTAAGCTACTCGTACATTGGTGAGTAATATTCTGTGCAATGCGCACGTTTTTAAAATAAGTACACCAAATCAGCCAAAGTTCATGGAACCCCAAGCCTTCACGCCCACCATTTTTTTTTCAATACGTAGTCCTGCGGGATTGTACATTGGAGAGCCAAAAAAACTGGCATATGCGTATGCAAATAACAGAGATATGGAAACAATCAGAGTAACACGATGCGGNATATGGAAACAATCAGAGTAACACGATGCGGTCGGCAGCGCCTATATAAGACAACAAGCGTCTGGTAAAGTTACTAGATCGGTTACTGCTGCTACAATGGCAGGTTATCAAGATTTAGGTGAGTTTGAACGCTGCTACAATGACAGGTTATCAAGATTTAAGTGAGTTTGAACGCTGCTAGAATGGCAGGTTATCAAGATTTAAGTGAGTTTGAACGTGGTGTTATAGTCGGCGCACGAGTGATGGTACATAGCATCTCCGGGATAGCGATAAACTTTGTATTTTCGCGTATGAAAATTTCACGAGTGTACCGTAAATATCGGGAATCCGGTAAAACATCAAATCTTCGACATCGCTGCGGCCGGAAAAATATCGTGAACGAACGGGAAAAACGACAACTGACGAGAATCATTAAACGTCACAGACGTGCAACCCTTTCTCAAAATGGCGCAGATTTCAATGCCTTCTGCATACCTTCAGACTTAATTCGAGTCCATACCATGTCATCTTGCAGCACTTCTGCGTTCTCGCGGGGGCCCTACACGATATTAGGCAGGTGTACCAGTTTTTTTTGGCTCTTCAGTGTAAGTGACGCCTTGTTACGTACATAGCAAAATTTCACAGGGCACTGTCAAAGCGTTGGTAGAGCTTAACAGCAAGTTTGATAAACGTAAAAAGCCTCGAAAGTAATGGAAGCCGCATTAAGTTAAATAAGATGAGTTCCCGAGTCGACAACCAAATAGCGGCGATACTAGCCACACTTCCATTCTCTGTGTGTGGAGTGGAGAGGCCTGGGCGACTCTCAACACCGGGGTTTTGAGAGCCGATGAATGTTAAGCGAGGTGAGTATATATGGAGTGGCGCCGGAAACGGGAGAACCCTGAGAAAACCCGCCAACCAGTGGCATCGTCCGGTACGTGCGAAAATCCGGGAGCGACTCGTTGAGAATTGAACACTATTCGCCTTGGTGGGAAGCGGGTGCTCTAGCCACTGCGATGCCGCGGCTCCCTTTTTAAAATAAATGTCCCTGGACCACACTTATTGCGCGTGCGTGTCGTTACATTAATAACTAAACGAGTCTTCAGGTTTCAGTGCGTGGTATTCACAGTTCAATCGAAACAAGGGCGTGGGTGCTTGTGATGTAGAATCTAGGCTATTCGCTAAGTTACATTCTGACAACATATTAAAAATAACACAGTATATAAATCATCCCAAACTGCAAGAAACCTACAAATATGTGTTTGACGCACTCATCACGATAAACATTTTTTTTTCATTCCGAGAATCCAAGCAAAAGCTCAATATAGTTACTTGTGTTCTTGACAGTAATTTCTAGAGCCAGAGTTTTTTCGAATGGTTCACGAAACGCTTTTCGGCCAAAATTGTTAAACAGTTATTTCGGACATACTCCACTGCAAAGCTGTTCAGTGGCTTATATCCAAAATAAAAGTTCATTCGAGCAATGCATAACTTGGGGCGTGGCTATGTTACGGGTAACGCCGTGGGTTTTACATAAAAACTTGTGCGTTTACGGATAACCCGTGTGTCGGTCTGATTTCACAGTAGTATTCGCGTGAAAATATTTTTTACGTTATAAGTAAGTTTTTTTATGAAATTAACTCCACCCTTCTTCTGAACGGCTTTCATGTTGAAACCATTTATCGAAAAATAGACAGCAAAGGATTGAAGTATTTTTTACTTACCTCAAATATTGTTTAACTTGTATGTATCGATTATAACTTGCAAGTAATAATGACAACTTGAATATTTACAGCAAAACTTAAGTATATCCACGCCATAAACTTCGATTTCTGCTTCTTCATCGCTCTAATTAGAGCACCTGTACGGTTTTGCATTTCTGAAAAGTAACCAATAAAAACGATGCAAAAAGAAGTGTTGCAAAATAGTAAGTCAGATCTAACGTTTTTTGTGATCCTAAATTATTATATAACTGGGATCAATTATAAAAATGTAATTTAATGGAATTAACATGGAGTGTATTATATGTGACTTGAACATTGTTCAACGGTAATATAATAAGAAAGAAATGCAGTTGAACATCCTTGAACCAGTTAGAACTTGGCACCTCATCTCTCTCAACGGGACTCGTAGTGTGGGAACCTCGCAGCCACCGAGACACTATAAGACCCGATGCGCCTCAGAGTCTGACGTCTTAGTTGAGAGTTCGGAGGGTTGTACGACCTTGAGAAGCAAATGTTCGAAGAGCCGGCAGAGCGTCAAGTGGCGGTGAGAGTGACCAGCGAGAGTGAAGAGAGAGACTGACGGGCGGGACTACTGAACTGTATGCGCGAATGAAAGACATTTGTAACGATGGCAATAGACACACTAAACATGTGTAGTTATCGAGTGTAAATTAAGTGACCATAACCGACATAGAGACCCTGAGAAGAGCTTCAATTACAATTGAGTTAGACGAGAGTAATATTGGAGACAGATACATCAATGTTTTAAATAATAACTGTGTAAATAAATGTAAAAAAAAAACATTACCTTTAATTTTTATTAACATTTTCATCTCTCACAAACTCAGATACGCCACTCTGGCGTTTTTAAAAAATACCTCTGAAAGCTAAATTGATAAAATGTACCCATAAATGACGAAATATCCATCAAGGTTTGCTTTTTCCTCTTTTTTCGCGGTTTACTTGTTCTCGTCTGAACGACTGCGTGGACTACATTAATGAAGGGCCCAAATTATGTTTCCACGGAAATATCGCAACGTTAAGATTTATTGCAGGATAATTCCCCGGTAGATAAAATTTGAGCGATTCTGGAACTGTACTGAATAACGCTGTAGAATTGAATGAGCGCGCATCAATCTTTCGCGTGACAGGAAAACGAGTGGAACAGGTGACACACGAGAATGGTATTACGGATGGTTTGAGGGGGTTCGAGGGGTGAGTGCAATACCCTCGCTATCCGGCAGGCGAGAAGTAATGTGCTCGTTAATATTCCTGTAACGTGGTCGAGGGGGTGGGCGAGGGGGTTGTCGCGCCAGCTGGGAGTAATGTGCCCCCCTTCAACCCCCCACCAACCCCCTCATGAGGCGCCCGCGCGCGTGTGAAACGTCAAGACAATGTGACGTCGCACATTTCACAGACAGTTCGTGTCGTCGCCCCTCGCGCAAAACACGAGCGAACCCGCCGCATCACAGCCGCGACTGTGCGTGTCCTTGAAACACTGCGGCGGGGTAAGTGGAACGAGGCAAACGCCGCGAACATATAGGCTATCCACGGTAAAGTGAGTACTTCTTAAGGCCTCCCAGCAGGCATTATATCCAAAAAATTATGTTTTATTGTCTCTTCAGACGTTTACTTTGGAGATGTATAAAATGTACCTATACCGTGTGTTTATCAGTCACATGGCAATTTTTTATGTAAACAAACAGCGAAAGAGTACACTTCAGCTAAAAGGAACTTTTAACCACGACCTTAAAACTGCTCTCTTTACAGTGAACGTCCTATATGCGATAAACGGAAAATTTTAAATTTATTTAGGCTTATTGGGTTTATGAACGGTTCTCCGTAGCATAGAAGACATTATTTAATATTTTAAAATTGTAGCAAATATGATATATAACTTCTAAACATTTTCCGAAAATACAAATAAAATTAAAGTTTCTCCATTATCATAAGTGAAATGCGTAATATTATAGTTCAGTAACACAAAAATATGACAAGCAAACTAAATTGTTGCATAAGTTAGTTTACGCTTTAAAAAAGTTCTTACGAGTTACAACAATAGATCACTATAATTACAAAAAAATAAATCGCTTTTTAAATTTTTTGTTACATGGACACTATTGCTTATGTTTAGCTTCAGCCATTGCTGAACTTTTCTCAAAACAAATCGTGCAAAGCAAATTTTTAAAATTGATTGAAGCAATGCCTTAAAACTTGTTTTGATATCGGATTCGGTTTTTGTGTCGCAAAGATATTGCAATTAATAATTTTGAGGTGACTATGGGAATAATGGAATACATTTTTTTTTTTTTTTTTTTAGGGAAATTATGTGCCATGAATTTTTAACTTGTTCTGGCTAGTTTCGGTGTATATTTTGTAGTTAAGCACACATATATAATTGACTAACGTTGCCCATTCTTTGCGACTTTCGTTACTTTTTGGCGCTGACAGCTTCGTTGCCAACTGACACGTACACTTAACTCCCGCCCAAGCGCCATTAGGCAGGTGCAGTCCAATCATGGTTATCTGGGTGCTTCTCTGGTTTTGAAAGCAAAGCGCTACCAAAATATTTTGCCGACAGAGCGGTGATCTCATATAGTACAAAGTGAGATAAGATACTGTTTCTCATTGAGAATCGCAACTGTTCCGAAGTTAACACACGTTTTCTAACACAAAATGTTTTAGATATTCTTTACGTCTAGTTAGATAAGTAGTTAAACAATGTGATGAACAAATTACTTCTGTAGTACAAATATTGGCCAAGAAATCTCTAGAATAAACGAGCCCCTGTGCGTCAAATATCAAGCCCGTCGGCTACATACAGGCTGTAAAGCGACAAAAAAAAAACTCATATGGACCTAGAGTTGCTTTCATAGTAAGAATGGTATGTTACAATAATTTCAACGCATTCTAAAGTGATGCTACTGAACACTCTCATGAGTTGTGTCATGTTTTTTTTTTCTGGCAACATAGATGAATTTGGAGTTTTCACATTTGATCTCTCAAGGCCATTTACCTTGACTACAAGAATTCCGGTATAGTATCGAGCATGATGCGACAGCATTGCGGTCGTCGACACACTGAATGAACGTAACTGCATCGGCTGTCAAGGATCATCTCAAGCCATAAACGTAGAGCACTGCAACATACACCATCGGAATATAATGATGAAGCCTCCCAGGAGGCCAGTGTATGACTGAGACAAGCATCATGCATGATTTGAGCCTTGGAACCGGGAAACAACCTATGTGCCACTGACAGAGACGTTATCATTTCGAGATGTGTCACTGGACCTCCACTCATCCGACACGACCTACAAGATACAGCACCAGTAGTAAGCATTCATCGCCGTAGTGGCTTCATTCCGTGTGGCCAGGTAAAACAGGAGGATTCCTGCGTGTGGCGGCAACAGATGAACAACGACCTGTGCACGAGTTTGCAGAGGACTGTTGAGAGTCTAACGTCGTGCTGTATTATAACGCGATTCCGTTTGGTCTCTAGCTATTGCTAAACGCACGACACAGAACTAAGCGCCGAATCTGGATTAGAGAACAACGGGCCCTGCACACGTGAGGAATGAAAGCTGGTTGCTTGATATGAAGAGTTGTGTTTAAAACTAGTTAAGGCAGATGAAGGAGTAAGCGGTACGCATTACCACCCCTCGTAGTTATATAATCATCTGTGAACAGTAAACTATGTGTGATCGTCGTATCGAACATGTTAAACTATTTCAAATCTGCGCTCATCCTGCCATGCTTAGCCTCTTCCGAAAGAACAGGGCACTTATTCACATTGCCAGATTATGGTCAGATGAACACACATTCGCGTTTAGAAATATGCAATTGCCTCCTGTTTCACCTGAATAACTTTGTTGAGCGTATCTCTGATCTGCCTTGTAACTCGCTGTAAGTAAAGGGTTCATGTAAATGCAACCAACAGCACATTAAAAAGTTCAATGAGTATTCAAAGAATTTAAATCAAAACCTGATGAAAATAATTTTTTTCACAATATAAATTCCTGTAAAAGAATACAGTCATATACTGAGGAATTAGGATGTGCAGGTATTTTCTCGACTCCCATAAATGCTGCGTGCATCTAAAATTGTCAGTAGCCATCCTTATAGATTCTTCAACACGTGTATTTGGAGCCACGGTCTAAGCGCTAAACACCTGACACCAAACGATGTGACATTTGTCAACTGAAGTGTGATATGGATCAGAATTCCTCCACGTTTTTAATTCCAATAACTAAGCAGAAGGCTATGAAAGAACATAAAGTCCACCAATAATAAAATTTCTCTTCTTCGGAGGTCAGAATGTTGTTTAAGTCCTTTCGGGTATCTTCGGTAGGATAAAGTTCCGCTAGTCTAAATCGTAGCATGGGTTTCACATGAGTCGTGCGGCGTCCACAGATTCAAGTCCTGGCCTATGAATTCAAAATATTTTTTAATGTTATGAAATATTCTAGTAAATTTAACACAACACATAAAAAACCATAAACTTAACCCTCTCATGCATAAATTATTTCAAACACAGAAAAAAACTCAAAACATTTGTATTCCACTTTCAAATTGCAATTTTAGTACAGAAATGTATTACATTTAAAAAGTAATACATTGTTTTAAATAGAATATCTTGATGTCCTCATTTGAGGACATTATGCTTCACTGCTACAAAGTACAAATACAATAATGACTCACCTGAGGACATCATGCACGGAAGGTAGCTGTACAGAAACTACATTAATATCACTGCTCTCTATAAAGTTCTGCATTATTATTATCAGAATGTCTGAAATGCCACTGATAAACACCAAAATACTATTTAAATTATTATAATTGCATTTTTCAACACAAAATACTTAGTAAAAATGTAAGCTCACGGTTATTGCTTTTGTGTTATTTTGTATATAATCTTTCCATACACTGAGGACAAACTGGAACCTTGCACGTACCACATAGAAATCTTGTCTTGCTCTTGCACAGGCTGTCACGACACACATTAGCGTGTGTTTCAGTTGATTTTTCTGGGTAGTGCTGTCCGCCATCAGGTCACAGTTATTTTGGTACAGCATGACTGGCAATTTTTTTCTTGGGTTCTTGACTTTCATCAGATGGACGTCCCCTCTTCTTTTTAGCCATTTCTGCTTTTCCCTGATAAATGAGTCCAGTAGCTACTCGACTTTCGAACTCAAGAAGATCTATGGTTTAATTTTTTTCTCCCATTTCCACAAAATTCATTTATTTACCACAGTTGCATTCGACATGTGATATAATATACGCATGTCCCATCTCCTGTTTCTTAAATAATTTCGGTACAGTGCTACAAGTGAGTCCATGAGGTGGACACCGCCTATTTGTTTGTTGCAACACTCAATACTGTATGGACGCTGAACATCAATAAATTATTTTTCTTTCCTGCTGAAACACTGGGCAGTGCTTTCTGGTTCCTACCCAGCTTAGGAAGAAATAACATGCACAGCAGAATGGTCAATCCAAAGAGTAATGGTGATACCTAGATTGGACGTGCAGATAGAAACACTCCCTTATTCTTCTTTTTGCAATGATTTTACAGGATTTAGTTTCTTATCAGCTCCTTGCAGCCTGTTGTCTCGAATAGTACCAACGTACAATATTTCTTGTTCTTTCAATTTCTGGACAAGTGGCACACTGGTGAAATAGTTATCAGCATAAACTTTGTAGTTCTTCTCATGAAGATCGTACGTGAGCCTTAGCACAATATCACCTGCTGCACCACATGCTTATTATTCATTATTTACGCAACTTGCTCCTTCATACAGTTCAAAGCAGTAAACACAACCAGATATTCCAGCTCTCACTAAAATTTTATACCCACATTTTTCGGTTTTTATAGGAAGATACTGCTTTAGCGATGAGCGACCTTTGAATGGTATCATCATCTCATCAACACTATGATATTCTTCTGGATCAACAGCATTGTGAAATGTCTCTTGTAGTTTATTCAAAATTGAGCGAATCGTGATAGCTTTGTCCTTGTTATCTGGCGGAATGGATCATGTATTAGTAAAATGTAAATATCTACGTAGTTCTTTAAAACGATTTACTGACATAGTGTCAGCAATAAGGTCCTGATACCTGCCCAATGCTATGGTTTATAAGTAGGTATTGATTCTGCTCTCGGCGTAAGGCGCCAGCAATGGATGCTAGCTCTCAGTGTTAGGGCATAGGAATGTGTTGACGTTACTATCTCTAGGTCCAATTTACCAAATAAATTCACCTTCTTTGCGAGTTAAAATATGTCAGTTTTATTTATGCTTAACAGGGTCACTTCTACATGAACACACAAGACAACTCTCCCCTCCCCTTTTTCTACGTAGGCTACGTATGGCTTGACGCGGCGATTTGCGTCGTGGGGAGCAAGATTCTTCACACTTCCTGTATGACTCTACTTATCTGACTCGAGGTGCTGGACTTCTCTCAGCCGGCGACCTCTGGACCTCTTCGTCACTCGGTAGGCAGACTGGGACGTCTGGGCTGCGACAGGTCCTCCCGATCGGCGTTGGCGTCTCGACGCCTTCTCGAACTTGTTCCTCCTGACTTCGATCCGCACTCCTCGATTCCCGTCGGCCGACTGCCATTGGCGTCTCGACGCCTCCTCTCGTACTGGCTCTGCTCCGCACACCTCGCTTGACGTCCTCCGACTGACGTTGACGTCTTGAAGCATTCTCGCGAACTCGTTTTTGCTGGCTCCGGTCCACACTCCTCGCTTGAAGACATCTGACTGATCTGGTTCCTGCCTCTTCCTCCCGTTTTTGTAAGCTCATTTGCCATATTGAACTGGCATCATCTCCGCATGTGGCCGGGCTGCTGGCCGTGTCCCCTGGGTCGTAAAACACTTGTTCGGCGCTTCGGTTCTCGCACGTGTTTCTTTCGTTGCCTCCGGCTATCGCGTCGCTCGTCTCATCTCTTCACATGGCCGCGCTGCTCACCGCGTCCCCTGGGTCGTAAAACACTTGTTCGGCGCTTCGGTTCTCGCACGTGTTTCTTCCATTGCCTCCGGCTATCGCGTCGCTCGTCTCATCTCTGCACATGGCCGCGCTGCTCGCCGCATCCCCTGGGTCGTAAAACACATGTTCGGCGCTTCGGCTCTCGCACGTGGCGGAACACTTGGCGGCCTCTTGCTGGGTGCCTGTGGTTCTCCTGCCTCCGGATATCGTGCCACTATTATTCCAGCACTCTTGCCAAAAGCCCTCATTGTTTATTACGGTAGCCAGCCTGGGACAGATGCAGCCGATGGTGTGAGCTCAGCATCCCCGGCAGCTGCGAGACGCAGGTGTGCCTGCCTTCCTCCGCATGTGGTCTCTACGCCACGTGTTCATTCCGCCGAGCCATCCTGGCGTCATTCTTGCAGCATGCCCGCCAAACCCTTAGTATTTTTTGCGGTCGTCCGTCTGCGAGTTTCGCCTGAGTGTGTATTCTGACGAATAAATATCTTTAGGGACGCGGGATGCGTCAGTCCATTCGTATTCCACTTTGCTCAGACCAACACTGTCTTATCCTTCGATAATTTATGTAGGTCGTAACGAGAACATTGACAAAAAATGCTTTTAGTTCTGAAGATGAAAGAGAAAAATTATCTTTTCCATTTCGAAAGGCATACAAATATGTCTGATATACAATTTTAGAAGGTAATTCAGGAGGAAACACATGGTAAAATAAATCAAGCAGAGTGTTGTCGTGAACTAGTACTTTGTGGTTACTGCTAAACACTGGTACACTATTACCTTTAACATTGTCATCTTCATTGAACCACAATACCTTCCTTTTTTAGTTGTAGTATCACAACTCTTTGTAAGAATTTAGACATCGTTTATTTTTTCGGGATCACTTTCATCTTCTCATGAAGAAGAAACCGTGTTGCACATTTTTTCAGGGACCAAGGTGGTATATTTGTTTGAATCATCGTCATCTAGATCATCCATTTTGACTCTTCAGCCAAAACCTGAACAACTTCCCAGTCTTTCAATGGTTGCAGCCTGTAATTACATTGGTCGAGATTTCTCACCATGTGATGTGCGCGCAGCATGTTCCATCTACATCAGAAACCATGTAAAATTGCTTCGTTTTACAAAAAAAAAAAATATATAATTATGACCACGACTTATTATAAAATCAAATTTGATGTAATAACCAAAGTAACTCCAAACGAATTCATTATCGGTGATAGTAAATTACAAATTTACAATTATGGTAGCAAATATTTTACAAAAAAAGTGACTATTATAATATTTTGAGATTTCACGCATATTTCAAAATAAAAGCAATCATACGTCCTTCATATGTTGTTAAGTAACATATAATAAGATTGTTTTATGTAACGAAAACGAGAATATGGAAATTGAAGACATAAACATTTACAAAATATAATACTCAATTTTCGTATGTTGTTCTCAATTGGGGACATATATTTATCACTCCATATAGAGTAAACTATTGCCAAAAAACTATATGTAATTTTTTCATATTAACTACTTTAAACATAACTTGTAGGGATTTACTCACCATTACTTTTGCTTTCCATTTAGTTTTACAAAATCGTGAAGATTGTATACAACATGGCGCCATAGAGTACAAAAACACGGGAACTTGGTAAAAAAAAAATGTTTAGCTGATGGAACAGGTGTTGCCATTTATGCCGGGCCTGGTGAACTAATATCTGTCCTCAAGCAAGGCCTCCACGCATTTACGTTTAACAATGCACTTTAAGTGCGGCATTTAATAGCATTTTTTTATCTGTCCCCAAATTATGACACAATGCAAGTAAATCAACGACAAACTGATGATACGTTTCACCAACTGCGTTTGTTTTCATGGGTTAATCAAAGAATGTATTTAATTTAACTTATGTGGTATAAGCATTCATTTCAGCTAGATAAAAAAAAACAATAATGTAACGCCTCTTAAGAGAAGCAAACTGAAATAAGTAAGTTAATTACATTTTTTACATTTACTAGCACTGCTTTTTTACGCTCGTAGATCATTGAAAGTTACACACTTAGTGTTATGTTAATTTTAATATCAAAGTGTATATGAAGGACAAATCCAAACTCTGTTTAGTTTTTTGTATAAACTGTTAATTAATGGTATAAGTAATATTGACTTTAAAAGTGTTTGCCCTTTTACAAACGTTTGTAAAAATAAAACAATATCGCTTGTAATATCAAACGTTTAGGCTACAAGGATCATGCTTGTAATACGTTTCAAGACCGATCAGGAATCGCTTTATGTACGTAAAGAAAGGCTACAAACTATCACATACTCCAAAAAGTATTTCAACTAAAATTAATTAATATACAGACGAATGACGAGCTATTGAATAAAAACAGTTGAAATGGCGTTTGCGTCGTTCCGTAATATTCTTTTATAGAAAACTTAATGCTATATCCTTCGTCGTTATGAAAGGTAAGCTCATACGATCATGTGGACAAAACTATGATCAGTGCTAATAAGTAACTGTTCATAAAACAGTATATTTCGCTTTTATAAAACTGCAAATAATAACTGTTCATAAAACAGTATATTCTACTTTTATAAAACTGCAACTGCAAAAATGTGCAATCCGCCTGTAGGCTTTTAATTACTTTATGAAGAGCTGCAATTCTCTAATTAATTAACGTCTATTCTTCCCAAGACGTGAAATTATGTTCTAATCAAGAACCATTTTCCGGAACATTGGAAATTTCAGTTATGATGTTGCTTAAGATGACGTGTTTGTTAAGCAGATTTGGTATCCTTGTTATGACAAGTAATTCTGGTAGTGGACTTTTAGAAATATGTTTCTTTCGTCGAGCCATGAGAAAACAATTTCACGTTTTGGAAGAATTTACGTTATGAAAATAATAATATACTTCGCAAGTCGAGTTTGTCGTGTGGTAGAAGGAGCGGGATTCTATCACAGAGGATGTAGGTCCGAGGTACATGCCATCAAGTGACTATTTTATTTTATTTTGTGAATTATATTTTTAAAAAATCCCCTCTTCTCTACAACCCATTAATCACATTTTTATAAAAAAAAAACAAATAAATTTACTTTTAGGAAATAAACGGATTGCAGATTTTACAAGGAAACTTACTTTAGTTCAAAAGCATATTTATTTGGCAACCGGGTTTACAAAAAATGTTATTGTAAAATTATATTTTTTAAGTGTATGTTGGTCGCTAAACGGCGAGCAAAGCTTTCAGTACAAGTTATAAAACGAATATAGAAAATGACTTTACATTCCTGAGTGATGTCTGCTTACAGAAAGCAAGTTCAAAACATTCTCGTCCGAGACTACTATGTTCAGTTTTCTACTTAGGCTACTAACGTGTATTTATCAAAAGCGGCAATGGCTACAACCTGCGTTTTAACATCCGTTTGAGGCAGGAACACTGCAGTGCAAAGCAGTTTGGGGCGTCTCAGACATTTTATCTTTAATATTACTTAAAAAATATGATAGACGTAGCACTGAACGTATAATAAAGGGACGTTACAGACGGAGACTATACGCCAGTTCACTGCCTTGCGCGTAAAGGCGAAATTGCATGTGAAATGCGTGGTTAAGTTGCCCTTAGCGTTCCCGGTATTCTATAATTTGGGCACGCAAACTATGACCTGTTTGGCTGCTCCCTTGCGTATCGTTGAGTGGTGAGTGGAGACATTTGGGCGGCTCGTAACATCAAAGGTCGATGCGAGGTGAGTATGGAGCAGCGCCGGAACGCAAAGGCGGGGGAAAAGGGAGATCCCCAAGAAAACCCGCCGATCAGCGGTATCGTCCGGCACGATTCTCACGTGCAAAAATCCGGGAGCGACCCCGCCGGGAATCGAACCCGGTTCGCCTAATGGTTGGCGAGCAGTACACCAACGCGGCCATTGTAAGCTCTTGTACATAGTTCTCGTATTTGCTGGGAGAGCTTATTAAATAAATTTCCCTAGAGAAAATTATATATATATATATATATATATATATCTAATATATAAAATTCTCCCGTCACAGTGTTAGTCACTGAACTCCTCCGAAACGGCTGGACCGATTTTTATGAAATTGTTTATATGTACTCGGTAAGTCTGAGAATAGATTTATATCGATTTTTTACACCCCTTAGTAATAAGGGTGACCACCCCCAAACAATTTTTTTTTATTGTTTGAACAACATTTTTTTTTAATTTTTTTATAATGTGACATCAAAAAATACATACCCTCCTAAATTTTCACCCTTCTTCCACCAACCCTTAATTTGTTATAGCGATATTAATAATTTAATAAATTTTACCCTAGGTCGATAACTGATCAATTATCATCGATCATTTATCGATCTAGGTTACAATTTATTCCCACCAGGTGTCTCCCAGTGACACAGCACGGAGTAGCCGGTCTCCACTTTCTCTCACACAATAACCTTTCTCTTATTCATTTGTGCTCAGATCGTAGTAGTGACGTGTTTACAATTATATTTTCAATAATTAAGTGTACTTCTTAATTAACTTTATTATTGATCGCAAAGCTGTAATTGTTTGTATTTCCATTTTATTAATATTTATTAAATTATCTAATTTTATATTCCGTCATCGTCCACAGAGCTCCATGCCTCTTCCACTTATATACCACATCCTCACACACTTACAATAAGTTATAGTTATTTTTTTCTAATACTATAATCACTAGAAATACTTTTTATGGCAAAACAACGTTTGCCGGGTCAGCTAGTCTAATATATAAAATTCTCCCGTCACAGTGTTAGTCACTGAACTCCTCCGAAACGGCTGGACCGATTATTATAACATTTTTTATGTATACGCGGTAGGTCTGAGAATCGATTTATATCGATTTTGTACACCCCTAAGTAATAAGGGTGGCCACACCCAAACAATTTTTTTTTATTGTTTGAAAAAAAATTTTATTTTTTATTTTTTTATGATGTGACATCAAAAAATACATACCCTCCTAAATTTTCACCCTTCTACCACCAACCCTTATTTTTTTATAGCGATATTAGTAATTTAATAAATTTTACCCTAGGTCGATAACTGATCAATTATCATCGATCATTTATCGATCTAGGTTACAATTTATTCCCACCAGGTGTCTCCCAGTGACACAGCACGGAGTAGCCGGTCTCCACTAAGTAATAAGGGTGGCCACCCCCAAACAATTTTTTTTTTATTGTTTAAACAAAATTTTTATTTTTTATTTTTTTATGATGTGGCATCAAAAAATAGATACCCTCCTAAAGTTTTACCCTTCTACCACCAACCCTTATTTTTTTATAGCGATATTAGTAATTTAATACATTTTACCCTCGGTCGATAACTGATCAATTATCATCGATTTTTATGAATTAAAATTATAAATGTTTGGTGTTTTGTTAATTTTATATTCCGTCATCGTCAACAGAGCTCCATGCCTCTTCCACTTATATACCACATCCTCACACACTTACAATAAGTTATAGTAATTTTTTTCTAANTATATATGTGTATATATATATCGTAGAATTTTTGAAAATGTTTTTCGAAACTAAATTTATCCGGTTTACAATCCCCTAAATTAGCCATATGCCACCGGAGGTGAATCAAAATAGTTTTATTAAACGAGAAGTAGGTAGGCAGGTAGGGCTTAACGTCTCGCCAACAGTGACGTCATTAAAAACGGAGCAAGTTGCTCAGTGAAGAGGATTGGGGAAGGAATGGGCCATGGTTTTTGGTTTTTAATTTGAACCCATCCCAGCATTCGCCTGGAGTGATATCGTGAAACCAAGTAAACCCGAAATCATGTTGGCCGGACCGGGAATCGAAACCGGGTCCTCCCGCACGCAGAGTCCAGCGGAATACAACCGCTCCACCCCGCTCGGTGAACGGGAAGCATTTCGGCCTGTCGAAAAATTTCCGCAGCATCGATAAAAGCGCAGATATCACTCGCGATAATCACGACGCGCAGTACTGGGCTGATTTTTTCCCCGCCGGCTGTGGGTGGGTCGCCGGGCGAGTTGAGCTGCTACGCATGCGCGTCGCGCCACCCGCAGAGCAGGGCGTGCGTGCCTCGATACTTGACGCCACGCACTCGCTGCCACCGCCGCCGCCGCGCGACCGCGACCACGCAGCCAGGGCTTTAATTAGCGAGCTCATTACAAGTGCCGATTGTGTTTGCCGACAGGTGCGCGTCGACGAATGGGCTTCGGTAGCGCGGCTTTCGGGCGAGGTCGGTGGGCGTTTCAAATCCTGCGTCTTTGTGCTGTAATGAACAGCGCCGGTGCGGGACTGGTTGCGAACATTTTTCCTCCGGGTCTCTCACATAAACCGGATGTCCTAACATACGCAAACATTTTACAAAGTAAACTTTAAATTAAAGTTCATATCATTAATAATTTTTTTTGTTTGTTTGTGTGTCTTTTTTCCATTTCTCTTCGCAAGAAAGCCAATTTTTATTAAAATAATATAATTCAGAGTCAGAATGGCTTTAGATTTACCTAGCAGTTTATAAAACGTTTATCACGAAAATTTTACTTTAAATTATCTGCATTACGTTGTAATTATGACATTTAAAATTAAGTTTAATTTTTGTGAAAAATGTGGAAAATTAGAGAAATTTTACGAAGGTAGGGCAGCGATTATTCATGTAGAAATATTAAAAGTTATTTCAGCGTCTCTTCTACAGCACGATAAAACAAAGGAATCTCGTCGAAAGCTAAGAAAAAGAATCAATTTTAAGAGAAATATTTCGATAAAACAAAGGAATCTCGTCGAAAGCTAAGAAAAAGAATAAATTTTAAGAGAAATATTTCGAACATACGCACTCTAAAAAAAAATGTTTATACTTTTACAAGAAAAATCCTTGGAAACCCAGTTGCCAAGAAAATCCTTTGTAAAACTACAAACAGTTGTCTTTTAAAATTTTCAAAACATACATTTGTAATATTACAAATGAGAGCTTTGTATTACAACTTACAATTTAGAAAAATGTACATAAAATAATTTTTTTCTTCAAAAAACCCTTGTAATGAATTAATAACAGAAATTAACTGAAAAAAAATATTTCAAATTATAATTAAGAGAAGAAAAAAACCTTCGCCAAAACGAGGACCAATACCTACCTACACCGCTTATATTATAAGCCCGTAACCTTAACAAGGCCAACATGACTTACGAACATAAGACTTATTTTTATAATAAATCTATATACAAGTACTTAAAATATATTAAGGAAGTTAATTGATAGAATATACATTTATTTCATTTTGAAGAGTTTTGTGTAACTAGAAAACATTAACAGTTAATGAGGAATGCGGTCACGTTTCATTGAAATTGTCGTTTTATTATTATTAGTATTATTTCAGTTGTTTTAAGAGATTTACGTTACTTAAATTTGCAATACATATATAATATACACAAACATTTATTTTTCACGTAACTATACTTTACACAACCCGTAGTTTTTGCACAAACAGCTATGTACGGTTTTATGTTATTGAGTGTCCGCCATTTTGCTGAAGCTCGTGGACTCGAGTCAGTATAGTACAAACATTTCTTGATGTCTATTACAAACACGGCCCTTGTAGTTTTACAAACGCATAGTTTTACAAGAGAATTTTGTTGTACTTTTACAAGCATTTGTAAAATTGCAAACAATTTCTCAGTAAATACTCCAAATTTTTTTTACTGTGCGCCATTGCTTCACTATGTCGTCTCAGAAAACCAACATATTGAAGCAATGGCATACGATCGAAATATTTCACCTAACTTTTAACCTCCATTGCAAGTATCTTTCAAACAACGAATCCATTATACTCGTGATTCGTGCTTATTTCATGTAACGAGGTAGTTAATGCATGTTATGTGTGTGATAATGTATCCTTGTAGTTTATCTCTCTGTACCGAGGAGTGGTTTAGTACAGACGCAACCACTTTACAGTTAATCTCCACTGAAAGTTATGGCACGTTAGAACCTGAGACAATTCTAGGCCTACTTCACTTCCTTAGCGAGTATATTGTAACAGATTTCAGTCCCCGAAGAGTCACGAAAGTTGTATACGGAAACTTGCGGTGTTCGTCTGTGACATCCAGTTTCTGTAGATGCGTTTGTGTTGCCTCAGTTGAGTTATTTGTATTTATATTCATCCTTTTTCCGTTTGTTTGATTACTCGTCTTTGTCTCATTTCTCATGTGATAAGTGAAAATTCCTTCAACGGCATTCTCTATGATTTAAAAGGCTTATTACGGCAAACTGAGTACTTTTGGAATCAACCTTGGAAAAAATAACACTGTCCTCAACTTTATCATTTATATGATGCAGTGAATTCAGGTTGCACACTCCCAGTTAAGTTGTAAGTAAATTAATGGAAATAGTTCTAAAATGTAATTTTGTATTGAGGGTAAGTATTATGTTAAAATTTATACGTACCGAAGTCAGTGCTTCCTATTATTTTTACACATGCGGGGACAAATTTCCATATTTGCACACCTACTTTTCTAAACATTCCATAACTTCACTTAGATGAGGATGAACAACGTGAGATAGTTCAACACAATGTAAATTTTGCATACTGTAGAAGGGTACAAAATATAAAAAAGTAGATTCCAAGAAGGGCTTTAAAAAGTGTCCCATTAATCGTAAACAGTCAATGTGCACATACCCTAATTCCCGTTTAGAATTTCCTTCCCTCCATTTCCCTACCGCTTTCTTATATATATGACCCCATTTTCATTCCCGAAATGTTTGAGCAATAACCTTCATACTTGTATGTACTCCACTACTGTACATCCATTCCATAGGGATTCTCACCTGTCTACTTGACTGACTTCCTTTTTCATATCGGGGCCACGTTGTTGCAGCGGTTAGACTGCTCGCCTCCCAATAAGGCGAACAGGGTTCGATTCCTGGCGGGGTCACTGCCCGATTTTCGCACATGGGAATCGTGCAAATTGTTTTCTCGGGGATCTCCCGTCTCTCCCGCCACCGCATTCCGGTGCTGATCCATACTCACCTCGCTTTACCCTCATCGTATCTCAAGACCTCCGTGTTAAGAGTCACCCAAATGTCTTCAATACATTTCCATGCCCTTTTGCGGTTTCCGAATCCATTAAGCTGCAGGCTTCAGACATGGCACATAACCCACCCTCCATAGCGAATTCCATTTCCATTAATACTTTACTCCCTCCCCTTTCAACCAATTTTTTTTCCTTTGCAATTTCTATAAAAAAAAATTAAGTTCAAGCTTTGTACTCCACACGTAACTCATTCTCGTTGCCTGCTTGAATCTCCGTGATATTCGAACCTCTCCTGGGTGCCCACGCAATCTTCGTTCCAATTCTCGCTGTTCTGCTTCAAACTTTGGCGGTCCCTGCTTGAAATAGCAAGCGCAGTTCCATAAAAACAGGTTGACCTGGTTTTTACAACCTCATTTTCTACACATGCAGAGTTCTACAGCCGTCTCCTAATAACTTGTTATTTCGTAAATAAATTTAGATACAACCAGAACTGACGGTTACGTGAGAACGTTACAATGGGGGGAAAAAAACTAAACATAACCAAAAGCCAGTTATCTATATTAGTAACGATACTGACCGCATTACAGCCTCCCTGTTATGGACTCAAACATTTGATTTCTATACACTGAACACTTGTATTATGACGATCAGTTAATTATAAAAAGAGAATAATGATTTTCTAACCCAGCAGCCTCACGCTCTAGAAATACGTTTTGTCTGCTGATTATACAATAGCGTTACCTAAATTTTGAACGAAGTACAAAATTGAATTTTAAATTGTATATTTGCAAGAAATCTCATTTCGAAGTCAATGCAATCTGCGTTACTTACAAGCAGTTCTTGAAACAATTTTTCTGAGTAAAAACAAAATCAACTTAAGTAAATAAATGTAAAAAACCAAATCCACGAAACTTTTTACAACAAAATGTCAATCACCAAATGTGCCATCGCAAACTTGGCATAAACCACGTTGGAGCTAAGGGAACAGAACTCAGCGGCATTATGCCGAGAGAAATATGAAAGTAGCACACATATCAGTCATATAAAATAATATGTTCTGATACAGTTTGCTATAAAGAGAAACTGGGAAAAAATATTACAGAAAATGCTAGGGTTTTTATGGGAGAAAATCTTATCCAATGAAGTATGAATTTTGGAGAGCGGGTTTGGCAAAAACTGTCAGCTTACGGAAATAAAATACTATAGAAATAGCGTCACACGTGTCACTGGGTGTGGCAGATACTTTCCTTCATGATATAAGCTTCGGTACTGTAGTCAATTCGATATATGATTTTTGCAGAATGCCATCTGGAAACCGCGCATTCCCATATTTTATAGGTAGCTGTAAAATAATAGTGATTCAGTCCACACATATATAAACATTGCCTACATGTGGTATGAAACAGGAACATCCATAAAGTTTATACTTCTATATTCCAATCAAATTCTATCTCCCTTCATATTTTCTAAGCTTACTTTCCCTCGGAAAAAATGTAAAAGATCACTTTCCTGATTTCCTATGTGCGCACACTAAAACGACTTTATTTAAGCTGAACCGAAATGGTAATATTTAGAAATTAATAATATAAAACATTTGCAAGAAATTTGTTTGACAATATTACCGCTTGGCTCGCACTTTAATCAATTTGGGACCATGCATGGATTCAAAAAAGGATTCTGATAAATAATAATCATTAAATTTAACATAGTAATAAGGATTTATATATATATATATATTGTTATAGGTAATACAAGGATATGTTAGAAGTGTTATTTTTCTTTAACGATCATATATTTCTAAACGTTTTCTAGAGATCTGAAGGCGCGATATTTCACAAGTTTTCCGCATTGTGCTCAAAAGAAATTACGTGACGCTGGTTATTTTTTCTAATGTATGTAATTATGGAAACCTATCAGGTTAACATATCCTAAAATGATTAAGTAACACCAAAAAGTCACTGAGACGGGAAGAAAACCATAAATATTAATTAATGTTAGGGGAAACTTCATAACTTTCCATCGATAATTTAATATTTTTGTACGTTGCGGCTTCTGGTCCTTCTTCTTAATGGGTACATGAATGGCTTGAGAAATTTTCTCATATTTAAATGTTACTTTTATTTTGTTAGAAATATTTAAAATCGTTTTCATGTTTATAGGCATCTGGAATCTGAATTTAAATTATTGTTTATTTTCCCAAGCTAAAGGCAACGTAGTTTTAGACGGTATTACACCAAGTATTTACACAGTCACGCTAAAATAAAATTGTCTTACAAAGCGCAGGCTAGGCAAACATTTTTGCGTTTATAAGACTAAGAAATAGTAATGCATACATTTAAACCCAGAAATTAATATAACTTGTAACTTAAGCTTCCACTGAGTGATTGCAAAAATGTTATTTAACTTGTTTGATTAAACTTATTTGTAAGAAATTAACAATAAGTCCTGGTAGAAATGTATTTGTTGGTAGCTCTTAATATTAAAAAGGGTCAAATTAAGTTCTGCAGTTATACTCTCTTGGTAATAGTGTAAAAGTTCATTCTATTAGCTATCGTACAAGGATCGTAATTTCTTTAAGATCGCGGACAAATTAGCGAACCCATATTTTGAAATAGCTGACAACGCTTATAAATTGTTGTATTGACAAACATAATATAAATGTGAAAATAATGTGAGGTCAGTTATTATAAACCTATAGGTTTTCGCGAAAATTTATGGCCATAAATATTAGTACGTTTATTAGAAACGAATAAGTGTTGGAATTTATAATATTTTATAATGAGATCAAATATTATATTTTCTTCTAAGTAAGTCATTAATAGCATGTGTACCATAAACGAAATTCGCTAAACAATACAATAAATTTAAGTCTCAAGTAAAATATTCCGAAAAAAAACTGAAATTAATTTTCTGTATGTTTATGGAACGTGTACAACGTTTCTAAAAATTAAAATAAGATACGCGTTAATAAATTGCTATTCGCGTGATGACCGATGTAAAACGAATTTATTTCTTTTTTATCAGCCGGAGAACAAATCACATTTTTATAAGTACTAATAAATACTGATTTTTTGCAGATAATAACACTTAATAGTTTCCCAATAATTGTATTTTAACCATTTTATTTCATTATTGAAAAACTGTTCTGTAAAAAACTACAAATGAAAATATAATTTTTTCTGATCTTGAGATAGTTAACAAATTAGTTGCCGCAAAACAAGCAGTACGAATTTAATCTCCATTTTCGTAAATGCGCTCACTTGGTTGTATAAGCCAGGCAAATTGAGCTGAAACAGTTAATGTATTGTGTTCAGAATGGGATACGGTACATTTTTAAGGTCAGAAGTTTATTGAGATGACAATTAATACGCTTTATTTATTTTGTCAAGCATATAGAAAAGTGTCAGTAGCTCGTATACTATCGTATTTTTCAGCACCAGTGCCCAAAATTCTAAGTTTAGGTTAACAGTCATTAAACTAATATTACACACTTTGTAGGTACATTAACAGAACTACTTACATTACCAAGCAGTTGATGTATAAGTAGCGTAACTCTGTAAGCTGTATTAACTATACGGTTTCAAAATCTTCTATACAAACGTAAATATATAGTGACATATGTTATTCAGTGAATCCCTACGGGTTTCATGAGCATTATTGTTATTTAGATTTTCTTGTGACTTCTACGAGCTTACGTGAATAAGTCTCTACTAAGGCACTGACTTTTTAGCAAAATTATTTCCGGATTGAGCAATTATAAAATGAAAATTAAATGGATTTATTGAAACGAAAGTAAATTTTAATAATTATTATTTAAGTTGAGGTGAGTATATTTGGCCTATAGTTCTATTCTAATGTCACTTGCATTTTACTTATATATATATATATATTAACATTCTTTGCATGTAAGTTGTGTTTTTGACGTTAGACGCGTAAATGACATTTCACAGTGAATAAATGTGTATTATATATTTTTTATACTTCGTTGGGTAAAGTATTCAAAACTTTGACGAGATAACTTCGAAAGTAGTTTCGCCTTTGCTCGTGGGAATACAAGTGCTGAATTGGCTTTCGCGTGAAGGGCTTGATATAATGACGGTCTCGAGTATTTTGTTTGGCGAGGGGCAAATTGAATCAGCTGGCAGTCGCAGCGATCTGTGCTGCGACGTGCAGGAAAGACGGATCCAATTCTTGGCTGGACTCCAGAACAACACAAACACGATCGCCCCCCACACACAAAAACGGGGACAGCCTACTTCAAATGCACGCATCTCTTTAGAGAAGTTCTTTATCGGGGAAACTGGTCAGAGGACAAAAAACTTGCCTACTTTCTAGAGCCCTGCATAGTAATCGTAAGGCGCAACTTAATTTTAAGTTGGATAGACTGCTTTAATATTGACTTTGCAAACATTTTATCGCAATATACTCTAAAATGTATCATTTTAACTTCCAACCCAATATATATATTTTAATAAATAAAATTATTTTAACTTGGATGACTGTAAAAACCACGCAAGTTAAAAAATATATCCACGATGTCTTTCTGAGATTATCACGATATATAGGAATTGTATGTATTTGACTCCCTGAGCCGTATTTTTTTTGCACTGTATTTAAAAACCGAGCTGGTTAGAGCACAGGAAATATGTGAAATTATTTCGAAATCCTTCTTGTTTCTCAGCTGTTAGTGATGCCACATCAGTAACTCTAAGTTAAAGTAAAAAAAATATTTTTTTCCGTCACATGAGATAGTATTGAAAATAAATCTGTCTATGCGAACAGCTTATGTTTTACCTTGAAGCGAAACACGCCTTCAAGAAGCGTTCGCATTAATCCAGCATTCGAAAAACTCAACTTCAAGTGTGTATGAAAGATAATTTTGTATATAAACGCGTTCTCTTACAAATGCGTTTTTCATTTCAACTGCACAACCTCCTTCGGGACCTCCATACCGACAAAACTGTTTACATTAGTGGCATTTGTGTTCAAACAGTGATAATATATATATAAAGTCGACGTTAACGAATATATTATTAACTAAACAAAATCTGAGTAACAAGAAGAATTAATACGTTTTGCCAACTAAAATACGGTAAACTTGAATAGATAAAATCGTTACTTTAGGACAGCAAAGCCGGCGTTCATAAAAAAAATTTGGTTGTAATGACTTCTTTTTATCGCTACAATGAAAATAAGTTTTATGCCATGCCCAAAAAAAAAAGTTTGTCTACATTTGCATTAAGACTGAAGAATTTTCCATTTGTCCTGTGTGTCAAATAGTTCCAATATATTCTTACTAGTCGCCAGAGGGATACGAGGTCGTGATGGATGCAGGTCTTAATAAAAATAAAATAATCAAATTTGATTTTTAATTTATTGACAAAGCTGCTTTTTAAAACATTGAACTAGCTATCTTCACTTTTACTCTTGTTAATCTCAGTGAGCGCAATATTTAATTTCCATCTCAATTACAATTAAGGCACTTATCAATACTTGTATATAGATTACAGTCAATTAATGCACAACAATTTACACATATTTAATCTTCCTATTGCTATAATTTCAAATGTCTGTCACTCACACATCGAATTCAATAGTGCCGCCCGTCAGTCTCACTCTTCACTGCACCAATGCTCGCAGTCCTCAGACTTCACTCTCGCTGGTCACTCTCGCCGCCACTCGTCACTCTGCTGGCTCGTCGCTTCGCTGTCTTCGCACACTGGCGCTGAAGGTCGCACAACTCTCCAAATTCTTAGACTGTTGGCTCAGAGGCCCATCGTGGCTTAAATAGTCTCGCTGGCGCGATCTAGAAGGTTCGCCGCACTCCGAGTTTCTCTGAGAGAGGCAAAGGTGATGACCAGAACATTGTTTTAGAGAGAGCCTCCAAAATTCAATCCGCTGAGCATCAGGAGCGCACAAGCCCCGATAAGCTTATCTGTCACACGCAGTGGCTCGCCTTTGTAAATAGCCCCGCTCTTCTCGCACTACCACTCTATCCTTGACACACTTTTTAGCTTGCTAGAGTGAGATGGGGCAACATAAGCGATGTAGACCAGAAACATGTAACAATATTATATATCTTGCAATTGCGGTGGACCTCAGTGTTATATTGAGCAATATTTTGGTACATTAAATGCGTCATGTACAATGAATGAGTTTATTAACATACATGATACCTACTTGCCTATTAATGTTCCAATACTTTTTTTTGTTTGCTCTGAGACGGCACGGTTTTTAAGCACATAGTTAAAATTTCCAAACATATTATTCCTTATTTCGAGAAAACAGTTCTGGATTAAAACACTATAAACAAAACCATAATAAACTAAGGGTTCGTTGAGTTTGTACATACAGCCCCTTTGTCAAAGATCGATAACTAACCGTAGTGCTGAGACAATAGATAAAACTGATAAACTTACAATCCATGAAGGTAAATCTTGACAACTAACGTGGTTTAGATAATAATGATATTTAATTCGATAATGGCCAAAAACATAAGATCAGAATGTAGTGCTCTATTCAGAAAGGAATTCTCTATTCAGAAAGGAATGCTCTATTCAGAAAATAAATGAACATGATACTTGAAAATGTCCTTTAGACTAATCTTACGATTTCATCAGAACTATCAAGAACGCGCTGACAGTCAAAGAACTTGCCCTATTCAGTGGCCGTGTTCAAATTCATCAGCTAAGGGTTGTTACCTGGCTTCGCGTTGTTGAAAAGTGCATGTGACGTCACAATGTAGCTGTCCGAATTCGCGGTAATTGCCATCGTAACAATAACAAATGAAACTCACGTAGAGTGAAATTCTACAACGTAAAACTCGAGTTGGAAACGAATGTAGTATATAATAGGGGTGTGCTAAACCATTTTCTAAATAATTATTAATTTAATTAAAATTTTTGAAATAGAAAATTTTTTTGTGTTAATAAATTAAAAACATTTAACTTTGAAATTAAAGTTGAGGAAATTTTATTTTTAAAATTTTTTATTAAACCATAATTTTAATGGTGATAAAAATGTTATTTACAACCTAAATTTTAAAAAGGCATACCCCTTTCTATTATTTTAAAATATATATATTTAAAAATAAAATAAAAAACTAACTTAAAATCTCTAGCATACCCCAATTAAAATTAAGAAAATTCACAGCTATTTAATTAATTTAAAAATTATATAACAAAACCAAAATTTAAAAATTTAAAGTGGTAAATGAAAATTATATTTACAATTTTTTGAATTTACATTTTTAAATATTAATTTTATTTAAATTATTAAATTTATATTATTACATTTATTAAAACAGAAAAAAAGTCTACAAAATTTAAATTAAATTATTTATAGTAAAAAATGGTTTAGAACATCCCCTTTTTGTATTACTAACGAACTCAAGCGTCCGAATTAACGTACGAATATTTCTCATGAAATGAACAGGAGCTCGTGACAACTGGAAAGTACCAAGAGCAAGTGATAAAGGGCACATGACACTGAAATATAACACAGCCAGTTTTAACACACTAGACTCTCATTCGGCAGGGCCCTGGCTCGTTTGTCGGTCCGGCCATCATTATTTCGATTTCCTATAGTATTTCCAAAATCAATCCAGATGAATGCTGGAATGTCTCCGTGCTACAGGCAATGGCCGCATCCTACGCCATTGCGATTGTCCCGGCCTGCACTGTAGCCGTCTATAGTGATTCTGTTTTGGGCTATACGTTAGGACATACGCAAAAAAAAAAACATACAAACGGTTACAAGCAACATTTTCAAAGTCATATTTTTTAAAAGAAGAAACGTAAAAGTTGACATTTTTAACACATCACATTTATTTCTTCCGCTCCCTCCCTCTTTCGCACTCTTTCGCGCACAGTTTTTTTTTGTAAATCTTGAATTATACCACGTCTGAATTTCGGCACTATAAAAAGGTTATTTAAACTTCGTAAGCCTTACTCGTCAAATGAATAGCACGCGAAAGAATGCTTATCTTCCCCAATACCACCAAAAGCACGTTACATATCCCTATTCCTACAGTATAAGTTGAGAATTTTTGTACAGTTGCAAATGATTGATACGGGTAACATTTATATTAAGTTATATTTTAACACATTTTTTTAGAAAACTGCACATAACAAATCCGTAGAGTAATATAAAAACCGCAAGTGGGTCTGTTTCTGTAAACCTTCCCTGGGTGTCTGGAAAACTCTTCTTTGACGTTGAACTACGTGGTTTCTTGAGTAAAAATATAGAGTGTTATCACCGTGCAATTTTAATGATCCCGGCGCGGTTAACGCAACGTTTTGTAACGGCTGCAGCTGAGAAACCATACTCGAGGGAAGAACAGTTTCCTCCGCAACGCGCGAACCGGAAAGGAGAAAACTCCACGGGATGGCCATCTCATTACATCGGAAAAGTTCACGGTTGTCGCAGAAGACACGTTCTGCTAGCCGAAGTAAAAGCCGCGTTTGATTCAGCCAACTGTTCGCAAGCAGGGGACCTTGGTGACTTTAATTGAGTCCGTAACCTTCACGCAAATTAATATTTTCTAAAGAAATATTTACTTTGCGCAGTATTTGTCCACGTACTGCCCAGTGTTGTCGTGTTACTGAATACTGTAACCTTCGAAACTTTTGACCTTCAGGTTAAGAGTACACAGTAGCGATGTTTATATATATCGTGTTTGAAATACAGCCATACGGGCGACAATAACACGTGCGCTCAGCGCCCAATCGCCCCTACACGCAAGCACTGAACCGGCGCGGCGTGCGCTGCTTCCGTCGTCATGCTTTCCTGTGCGAATTAGAATTTTAACATCGGGACTTCATTACGCGGGAAGAAAGCTAACCGATGTAACTAAGAATTCATATTTTTTCTTTTCTCCTACATGTAATAAATCTGCGCGGGCTAGCTTTAAAAGTGCGAATTTTAGCCTACTTCCCGAAAGGTTTCACTTTCCTATTTCTTTGTGTGTGTCAGTCTGCGTGAGTGTGTTCACGCCTTCCAACTTTTGAACGCGTGGACCGAATTTCACCAAACTTGGCACACACATAGCATATACACAGTAAAGACATCTGGTGTTTATAGTTTTAGACCACACAAAGCGCTTACTTTTAAAATGGCGACAGTTTTTAAATTGAGGGTGATAGATCATATCTGAGGAACAATTAAACGGATTTAAACAAATTTTGTAAGTATGTAGTGCATTATGTCAGCAGTAAGAGATATTATATCTAGACAACTACTCAAGCAATTCTCGTCAAATTTGGCAAGTAAGTAATACAATGGTAGTCCATATACACTTACACAATTTAAATTAAATAGGTACTTATTTCCGAAGTGGTAGCTATACAAATATTTTAGGTTTATTTGATTGTATCTATGATACCATTCAACCTAATTTTGTAGACTGAACTTATGTTAGAAGAATCAATTTAGCTCGCCAAGAGGCCGCTGTGACTGAGTGGTTAGACTGCTCGCCTCCCACCGAGGCGATCCGGGCTCAATCCCTTGCCGGTTCACTCACGGATTTTTTCAAGTGGGAATTGTGCCAAACGATGCCGCTGGTTGGCGGATTTTCTCGGGGATTAACAATTTCCCCCACCCTTGCATTCCGGCGCTGCTCAATTCTCGCCTCATTCCACACTTAAAGGCTCTCAAGACCTCATTGTTAAGCGCCTCCCAAATCTCTCATCTCAACTTGAAAATCAACATTTTTGTGGGATAGTGCCACATGAATAAATACATATTTTTTGTAAAGTCTTGGGAAACAATTGGCGGATTGCGGCAGATGATGTAAACTGGCGTGTATTTAGTAGGCCACATATTTATTTTCAAAATGGCGGTCATATAGCCAGTTCAGATTAGCATGCACATATTGTTGAAACCAAGTAATGAATTCCAACTTGAGGAGCCTCTTTTCTCCGTCATTTTGTAATCTAGTGCCAAACAAATAAATAAAATTTATATGTCATCTCGTGAAACATTAGACCGTTTCCCGTCAAATTTGTCAAATAAGTATTAACTGCGGCAGGTGACATCAACGGATATGTTAAAGTACGACAGCCACTTATTTTTGAAATGGCGGCCACATAGCAATTTTATTTTGTATACTATATCATAAAACACGTGAAATATATTGCTGGCAGTATCAACTATAACTATCTTCTATCCGCTATTTTGTGAAATAGCACCAGACGACTAAATACAATTTTTTTTGTAATATATCGGGAAACAATTGACCGATTCCTGCAAAATTTGGCAAATAAGTAGCACAGTGGGAGATGATGCAGATTGGTATGGATTAAACTAAGTCGGGCGCACATTTACAAAATAGAGGTCATCTAGTTATTTAAGTTTAATATGTTCTATCATCAAAACCATTCAGTGTAGTTTCAATCAAAATTATTATCCTGGCAATAACAACCATAAACGTGTCTACACAACGACTTTTGTTCGCCATTTTGTAATATAGAATCCCATGACAAATTATAATTTGTAATGTCATATCTCTGGTGAAAACCAACGTTTTCCCACAGAATTTCGCAAAAAAACTAACACTATGGAGGTAATGTAAAATGATGTGTTTTAGGTGAGTCAGGTATTTATTTTTAAAATGGTGATTGTACAAATATTTTAACTTAGTATGTTTTACCTATGAATCCAAGGAACGGATTTGGACCCTAACTTTGTGTGTTGGAAGCAACTGTTATAGCCATCAAATTCCTCTATACAGAACCTTACTTTCCCGACAATTTTCAAGATAGCAACGCATGAGAAAATAAAGTTTTATTTCACATGTCGGGGAAAAATCAACTGATTCACACCGAATTTAGCGATGAAGTTGTACTGTGATAGGCCACATCAATTTGTATGTTTTAATCCTAAGTGTACCAGACACTCATTTTCAAAACGATGACTATAATAACACTTAAGCTTAGAGATATATAAGACACTTTGTAACCGATTTTAACATAACTTTGTAAACTTTGTCCATGACGATAATCGAATGTTATTGCGTAACCTTTTTGTCCTCCATTTATGAAGAACGTCACATGGGGAAAAAATTGACGTTTTATGCTATATATTGAGGACCAATAAACCGATTCTCACCTAATGTTGCACAAAAGTAGTGATATAGTATGATTTCGACTGCATACTTTCTCAAGATTGTTGTTTACTTCCGATTTTCAACAAAGTTATTTAAGCGTTAAATATTATTAATTATTTCCACATTCTATAGTGTCATTTTTCTGTGTGTAATTACTTGAGATAGCCAATGCAGTTTGCATGATATTTGTATCTGAAGCCTTGTTATACGTGTGTATGAAATAATGTTACAAACTTCGAGCCGTGATTCAGTATAGAAAAACAAACATTAAAAAGATGCATGCGACTTTTGGCTTACAGTGATTCATTACGGGAGATATGCACTCTTAAAAATGTACAAATAAAATACGTCTATGCAAAAATTATGGAAGCTACCCACGTGAGATTAAACAACAAATTCCTGGATAGTGTACTGTTGAGCAACGATGTATCATCCTTTTCGCGAACTTAAGTAGGGCTTTGTGGTATGCAGCAATGAAGGTGCACGTTCAGTGCACCTTCATTGGTGCACTGGCTCATGGCACATGGCACATGGCAATGCACCTCCAGGCATTGCCATGAGCCTTAACACTTCCTGCGTTCTTTTCTCGACAGCTGTTTGCCTATACAATTACCTGCATTAAAAAGATACATTTATTGATCTTTTCAACATTCCGATCAATAATATATTATTGAATATTGACAGACGTTCAGGGTTTAGTATTTTTCTACATACTTTATTCATGAAGGAGACGATATAAAAAAAACAAATTCTATTGAATAATAAATCGTTTTTAAGTAATACGCTATCCAGAAATTCGTTGTGTTTAATTTTAAATTGTTTCAATACATTTTATACGGAAGCAGTTTTTTTCACATTTTTAAGGGCGAACATCTTCCTTATTTATCTCTGTAATAAATAAGTCGCATATAAATGCTTGTTTATCATATTTAATCACCTTATAAACAATTGTATTGTTTTATATTAAGAGCTGTTTTTGACTGTCTAGATATTTAACGTTAATGTATATTATGTTAATGAATATTTAAACGTCTATATTTTCCAGATATATTTCATGTTTATTCGATGTAAAAGATTTTATATTTTGCGATTTTTCTAAAACGCTTCTTATAAAGTATCTTACGTTAAATCCAAGAATTAATTCCAGCTTGAAACGGAGTTAATTTGTGCTGGTAACTCACTATAAAATTATGAAGCATACTTTCAAAGCTTCCAGGCTTAATTTTGTCACAGCATTTTAGCGTGATAACATTGTTTTTGATACAAAAAGGGCGCAGTCGTGTTAGTTATTACTTTCTTCGCTAACCTTATATAAATGGACATAAATCCAAAGCAGACATCTAGGCATTGTCTCAAGTCAAAGTGAACATACGCTTAGTTCAGAGCTTCTCGTGGCACACAGCATACCGATTAACGTAAGTTATCTCTCCTTATTCATTAAACCCAGGTACGACAACGTCAACCGACAAATAAGATAAACATCTCACAAAAAGTTTGGAATTATCATAACATAAAGAATAACAATTAGAAGCATACAACGGTACAGATAAAAACCTGAAATTCAAAGTGTGTATAACAAAATAAAAAATTACTAGTACCACACATAAATAAACACGAAATAAAAAAAAATACGTAATGGTATCTCTGACTAGAGAGGGTTTCTTTCTTCCCACTGCAGCTTAGTACCGCGTAAAGCCTCCATGTGCATTGTACAGGTCCCTAACACGCCACGGCATGCTTGTAATCAATGTGTTGATGTCTTCCGGACGAAGGCCCCATTACTTCTGGGCAGCTCTTGCAAGATTTGGAAGTGTTTCTGGTGGTCGTGGACAATTATAAATTGCTTTTTTTTTTTCCAACTTTTACCAGGCATGTCAAATGCATTAGTGCGCTCTCTGTTGAACACAATAGAACTAAATAACTCCTACCACCCAAATTGCCTTATCTCACAATATTCCAAACTCTTTGTGAGGTGTACATTACACAAACATCAAAAATATGAAGCGGGGTACTTCGGAGTACGGCGTGTATGACTGCGCAGTAAATATGTGAAGGAGCTTTATGTCTAGATTTCGGCGACACCAGTTACACAGTGTCTGGAAATACTCACTGACTTTGAAAACATGGCAAAGGTAGAAATATGAAACTCAACCGGAATTCCTACCCCTCCCCCCCCCCTTATTTGTTGCCAGTAAAACTATTTTTATTTTTTTTTCAAAGACACAAAGTCTAGTAGTCTAGTATGTATGTAATGCCTTATAAAATATTTCGAGTCGCAAAACCAATAAAAATACAGAAAGTACCACTTTCCAAACGAAGCAGTCATCCGTTGCTATAGAGGTAAATAAAGAAATAAAATTAGCAAAATCTTATTTTATCTATATACATAAATAGGTATGTGTGTGCCTGTATTACTAAGTTCACTTCTTTCTATGAAAACACTTTTTTTTGTTCCTACAAATCATGTTTATTTACTCAGCACGAAAAACAAATAAACTTTTCTTCCTCCCAGTTAGCTAAAACCGCGATAGGAACTGCATACTCAAAATACGCCATCCTGAATTTTTTTATTTTCGGGAAGCTGGTTTTAATTCCCAAATGGTCGCACGTTATCCTTATGACGTTGAACTGTGCAAGGGGGCATTTCGCCGTGTTGCGGCGAGGCAAATATCGTCCACTATTTTCCTCCCCAGGCCAAATATTGACACAAGCTGGCGCGCCTGCGTTGCCAAGATACGCAACAGTTGCCTCGCACAAGCGCGACCAAAGTTCGCTGCAACACTGGCACCGCGCGCTGCCATGATGCGACCAGTTCACGGTTACTTCCAACTTTCCTGAAGCCCTGATACTGTTCCACAACACGCTGATCACGGTTAACCGGACACTATTCAAATCAACATTGGAAGTATAGCCACTGCCCCTAGCTGCATTTATTATAACGGGCACGCTGTTTGCATGCACCCAGTGAATTTGACAACGACAAAAGAAATGGAGTTCCACGTTTTAACGTTGAGTTAAAATTGTTAGATACACGTTTGCCAATACTCAAATGACATATTTTTCTTTCTGTGTATTTTATACATGTTCGTGTAAAATTTATAATATTTGTAAAATATATTATATTTTATGATTTCATAGTTTTACTTTACCGACACATGAATAAAGTGATCATACCCATGGCAATGTTAATTTTACACACGGCGGAAGAATATTTGACGCGCATACAAATAGTTCTTAAGCGTGGCTTTCGAAAGTGCTCACTTTACTGCGAACAGCCTGTATCAGGCTATTCCTCCACCTCATGCAAACTATGTGTTACTAATTATAGAAAATTACCCTAAAAAGAAAGCGCATCATATTTGTGCGCACTCAGTTTAATAATATATTGCACAAGAATGATTTTTACTGGGTATTACCAATAATTTTCTTCCCTCTCTTTTTATTCATAGTAACTATAAACTAAGTATTACAATAGCTAGATAAAATATAAGTAAAATATACATTTAATTAAGAAAATGAGGTTACAATTTTTTTTTTAAAACATAAAAGTATTGTGGTAATTGATATATTAAGGAAAAACCAAACACCTCAAACATAGAATTATTTTTTCAAAGGTTTGATTAAAAAAAAGTATGTAGATACCACGGATAGGCTAAAGTAGCGCCCAAGGCAAATGAGGGGGCCGTGGTGGTGTGGTGGTTAGACTACTCACCTCCCACCAAAGTGAACAGGGTTTGATTCCCGGTGGGGTCGCCCCCGGATTTTCGTATGTGGCAATCGTGCCTTACGATGCCGCTGGTCGGCGAGTTTTCTCGGGAATCTCTTGTTTCCCCCACCTTTTTCATTCCGGCGCTGCTCCATACTTACTTCGCTTCACCCTCATATGTTCTCAAGACCTCCATGTCAAGAGCCGCCCAAAACTCTTCACTATCATACTCAAAAAAGCAAACAGAAGACTGCTCGCCAGCAAACAATCCTCCCTCGCCTTTAACTTATGAACCTTTGCTGTGGAAACATATTTATTCATGCCTTAAACAAGCAAAATACGTGGAACTATCCGTCTGGAGGAATATCACAGGTACTGCCTCGGGGAAGACAAAACACCAGCTGAAAAAAATGAAAGAATAATGAAATACCATCGTCTAAGTAAGGAACCTTAGATAATATGTCCTTAGTTGGGAAAGTGTTGCATAATTAGCGCTATGCCTTTACTCCCATAAATAATTATATTTTCTTCTGCAAAATGTAAAAAAAAAATTTTTCGTTGGAATACAAATCGTTATGAACAAATTTTCAAATAGTTAATCTACAAGACGCCGGCATTTTCTGATTATACTAGGTTCGTAGCTATGCAATGATTATGAGATCCATTTGTCCAGCATATTTAAAAAAAAAAATAATCTTAAAAATTATTTTGTCCCCTTTAATACTACTCAGTGTACTCAAATCAACTATTTTATAAATGTCTTTCTTAACCGCTGTTCTGTAAGGCAATCTTCCGGAATTAATCAAAGAGAAATAATTGTTGACAGTGATATAATTGCTTTTTTTAATAATTTGAAATAGTAGTTAATATTATATCATTTGATTTCGCCCGGAATAGTCATGGAAAGACAAACATTCATTTCCAAAGTATTCGATACGAAATGTCTTTGTCTGCAAGAAGTTGCGGTCTATCTCGCCAGTTCCTACTGAGATTCCTGCGCAGTTCTCTTCTCCGTCAATCTGTTCTTTTAAAACTTTCAGTATTTTTTCATAACATTACCTCTCCTCTTTTATTGTGCAGGAGTTTGGAAATAGATCTCGATAAATTTTCGAAATCCTTTTCACAAATGTAATTGATCTTCGTCAGTTTTTTCCTCGTTGGTTGGCGACTAATGAAGAAGGGGTTATGTGAAGTGATGTGGGATGCATTTGTTGATAGAGTGAAATCGGATTGGGTTGTGCTCGGTTTGTGATGTTAAGTATTGCTTGGAAGACGAGAAAAAGTAAACACATAACTGCTACCAAAGTAATTATATAAGGGAGAGAGACAGACAAAGAGAGGGAAAGAGCGGTCCGAAAGAATCTCATTTCGTCACATACTGCAGTATAAAAAATAAATGTTAGGAAAATAAAAATAAAAAATCAGTTTTGGTATTTATGTTTTTAGTACAATTATCAATCAAAGTTATTGAAAAAACGTGTAGAATATACCCTGCTACCTGGTCTGAGGTAAAATTTTATGTTATTATTTATTGCCCTGAGTCTTTCTTTGAGCGCCTGGAGACAACGAAAATACAAAATTTTCTGATTCTTGGCAGAACCTAACAAAAAAATCTACAGTTTACTTGTTTTATTTCAAAATAGCTACATCAGACGCGAAAAATCGGCGCGTTGAATCTATTCACACGGTTCAGTTCTCCTTGGAGAAAAAAAAAAGGCTTTGATAGGAAACTCGTGTAGAGTTGAAAGAGAACGTTGAACTATTTGTTTTTTCTCTCGCGCTTTGTTGGCGCGCGGGCACGAGAAGAAAGGGGCGTCGTACAACGTATGTCTTTTCCCTTCCCGACCCTTCCTTTTATTTCCTGGCAGCAGCTCCCTTGCGGGTCGTAATAGTTTTCGCCCGTCGCGCCGTATCGCAGTGTCATCGACAGGAAACGATGCCACAGAGCCACGGGCGGACCACTATAAAATACCAGTCCGCTGACAGCAACATGAGGAAGAGAGCGCGAGCATCCCCCGGGCAGGCTTTTCCAGACACACCGCCGCTTTCCTCCTTTCTCCCGCAACAGTACTTCCTCGTCGATTTGCAAAACAAACTGAAGAAAACACGAGAGAATTGTATATAAATGTACGAACAGCTACCGTGGTACATACCAGATAAAACTTGAGAATTTAATTTTCGACAAGGCTAAATATTAAATTTTTAACACAAAACACAAATGGGTATCTATGGATCGCTTTCTAATATTAATTGTGTTCTTCGTGCAGTTTATCTTCACAGATTTGTGTGCAATCGCAATTCAAAGTGAATAAAAGAAGTACTTAAATTTTTCTATTTGAGCCTTTGTTAAATAATCATATTTAAAAGGTTTATAAAATGGAAAAATTTGGTTCTTTTAGTCAACGTTGGTACCAAAGACGTGCAAACATGAACATATATATTAAATTATATTATTCGGTTTTATCAGTTTTCATATAGTCTGTATAGAAAATGAAAATTATGAACTAACGAAATATAATAGTACTGAAACAGTTGTCACAGAGAGAGTGGTGCTGCTTCTTGCCTAATGAAAGACGACGAGATTTTACCCTTAATTTGACTTTTTATATTTATTGTAGACATTAATGGTGTGGGGATATAGGCGCTTTTATTTTTCGATATTTCAGTAATAGAAACGTTCAGATAGGTACAGGACAAACATACACTGAAGCTGAAAGCTCAGTGTTCTACAGATATCCCACTTCTCTAGACCTGATGTAAATTACACTTGACGGTTTCTGATTCAATGCCACTACTCTAAAAATAAAACAACAAATTGAGTGTCAAATCTGTTAAAACTTTGGTGGCGAAAAAATTTAAATCATTCGAATGAAATCAGTGGAAAAATATTAATTATTCCAGTGGCAAAAAATCTCTAATCAAAGGTGATTTTTATAATTTTTATCAAATATAGTGAACATTGTCGCAAGCAATGAGGCCACTTTTCATTATGAGCATTCAATTGCAAATTTTCGTTTACAGCCTTCCTATGAAAAAAATCAATTATCACAGCAACACGTATTGTTAATTCTTTTGGGAAAAAAGTTACACTCGATGTTAAAGCATATTTATGTTACATTTTCTTTTGCATCACAATTTATTAGACACTGTCTCTAGGAACCGAGTTAATAACAAGACTGCAAAAAATAACAAGGAGCGAATATCGTGCTACCTGGTCTGAGTTAAAAAAGATAGCCGTAATTTATTCGCGATATCTTCACACTTTTTGGATCGAACATTTGGAAAATCACCCCGTGTATGAAGTATTAGGCTGTTTCCTAAATATGTCACATAAAAAGTATTTTATACTCCTTTTTACATTAATTTAACTTATTATTGGTTAAATTGAACTGTTACTTATATTTTGTCCATAAATTATAATTTTTCATTTATAATTAATATTAATAAATCTAGAGATAAAACAGGTGTGTTGGTAATCCCTAGTAAGAAATAGTTGTTATGCAAAATAGTATTAAACTTAGTGTGCACGAATGCGTTCCGTTGTCCCTTTGGTGTGATTTCCTAGACAGTTTACATGAGACGGAGGCATACCCTGGAGCACGGAACGTTAGCAGGGCTTCTGTAAGGTTGGAAGTAAACCTGAATGGACTATATCCACTTCAGCAAGCAGCAAATGAACATTTCTTCCGAAGCTCGAGTATGTTTACTTGAATGTGTGGAGTTTACCTTAGAAGTGATTAAACTCGACATGAATTCGGGAAAATTGCCGTATTCGGTTCTAATTTCTCCGACAGAAATGTTTACTTCAGAAAAGCCTTCTATTTGCGAGAGATAATAACAAATATACTGTACGCTTCTCTCAGCCTGCTCTTCGATTTCATCGAATAACAATTACGGGTGCGTATTCGGGCTCGCCACGTTATACGTGCTGTTGAAACGTTCCACCGCCGGCATCGACAGCGGATTAGTTGACAAGATGCCCGCTAGCAGCGCTCGGGTCACGTACTCGTTGAGACGTGTCCCACGGGCGCATGTCACGAGGCAGACATCTGTGTACGTGTCGTTATACGGTAATAAAATATTGTCAGTCACGTGTCCATATCAACTGACGCTCGACCGCAGACGTGACAGTCGGTCCGTCACGAATTTTAGCTCTCACTCTGTTCAAAATACAGATATTTTATGATATTTTTAAGAGCTACTTCCGAGGGATATTGGCTGCTGTGCGAATAACACTTCAGCCAACAACCACAGCTCGAAGCCCGACGAACCCAAGCTTGGTCATCCACATGAGGAAAAGATGAACGGATTTTACCGACGGTCAGTGTGTTTTATGATGGTACTTCCGTTTCCTCCACCAGTGCGTTTCAGCGAACCTAGGTTATCACTTCTTGTCACACTTAATAACGATAAACTCCTCGTCTTCGTTATCATATTACGCTTTAAAATGAAGGGATATATCTGAAGAACGAAACCATCAGCGTGTAAACTCCAAAATTAATTGGTTAATTGGTCTACATTTATTACTATAGTGTCAACACATTAACGAAAAAATACGAAAACTCATTCTCCACGATAAAAAATGTTTACCCAACTTCGAGTTCCAAGAAAAATGTTATTTCCTGGACTTCTTCAGCCCGGATTTAAGAAGGTCGAACGTGCATTTGACCCACACGTGAATGTTAACTTTATTATTCCACTGCGTTCATGAAGATATGTGCCGAGATGCATCCCGTTACGGTAGTGTTAATTTTTGTTTTATTTTATTCATATTTAATTTTAAAAGTCACCCCACACACGCTATCCGGCAGTATGAACGCCGTAACTCATCAACTTGTCTTAAAATATCTCAAATATTTATTAAATATTTACGTGGTATCCATGGGTGAGACGATTTCAGACATCAAGTTTCTAGGTACCGGGAAATTCGTAGACATGCGTGCAGCTTCTATTTGCAATTTTACGTAGACTTATATGCACGCTATCCCCGGACGTAAACAATAGTTAAAACAAATTGAACAGCCATGTTTACTGACCATCTTGAATCTGTGAATTCACGAGACTCGGCATTTGTTTTCAAAATGGTCATAACAACAAGCTATTAGTTAGTTTCCTAGAACATACTAGTTTTAAAAAAAAACATATGTTACGTGGTTTTTAAGAAGGTGAATACCTAAATTTGAACTTCTTTGCAGAGTGTTTCGAATACTTTTTTCTACTTAACTATTTGACTTGCACTCAACATGTAGATGTACTGAAAGTAGTCCACACTATACATGTTGATCACTTTCAAGACATCACGCACATTAAAAACGCCATTTTGGACCACTCCTACGTATCTAAAAACGGGGTTTCAAAGTGCTGAGTGAGTGAAGAGACTTGGGCACCTCTCAACATCGAGGTCTTCAGAGCCGATGAGATTGAAGCGAGGTGAGTATGGAGCAGTGCCAGAATGAAGGGGCGGGGGAAACGTGAGAGCCCAGAGAAAACCCACCGACCAGCGGCATCGTCCGGTACGATTCCCACACGCGAAAATCTGGGATCAACCACGCAGGGAATCGAACCCGGTTCGCCTAGGTGGGAGGCGAGTAGTCAAACAACTACAGCATCGTGGCCTTTTTCAAATCGCCGCAACTCAAAATGTACTGACCACATACAAAATAAGCAGGCCTACTTGAGGAATTTGCTCCGATGAGAAGAATGCACACCAATTCAGGGCCCTGTGCGTAGTGGCGATAACGCGCATGATACCAATGTCAATGTCGTACTTACCATACCCGCGCTTCTTAGCCTCAAATGCGAAAAACAGCTCGGGTTAAGCGGACCTCTTAACATGATTTTACGGACACGTGTAATAACTTACTGCGGTGTGGGTGGAGGTACAATGGTGATCCTGGGACCCTGTTCTCTAACTTGAGCTTGCTTGAAGAGAGTCGACGTAATTGTCTTTATGATAAAAAGGGCTTTCATGACGGTTACACATAAGCGACTTTATGTGGCATTTAGTAAGCCATATCTTAATTGTTATCTTTGTGCAAAGATGTACGTTTGTCATTACAGCGGGCTATGTTCTGAAATAAACAATTTGCCTTTTGAATTATATTTTTTCCGTTTTCACGAAGTGTCTTGTGTCACACTCTTTATTATAGTGAATTTTCAACGTTAAATGAAATTTATTTCTTTAAAAAATTTAGTATCTATGGATACAGGATTTCAGATGGCATTTGCTCATCTTGAGCATCATTAGGTGTAGCGGCATTGGCCCGTGGCCGAATAGTTGTTACGTCAAAGCGAGAATATCACTAGCGAATAATTAAATATAATCCTTAAATGTATTCCAGACACTATTTATTGAATACCGAAATATAAAATAATGTAATTTTTCTTATTTTTGAGGCATTTTAAAACCTTTTTTCTGTGGAACGAGTTTGTTAGATTTAACAACAATACGTAGGCCATTTATTTCCACTTTCGTTCATAGACACATTGTCGGTCTGTCTTTGTATAAAAAAAAGTCACGAGGCGTTTGAAATACCATCATGGCGATGTATTGACTTAGAGAATACTATTTCGCTGTCTTTGTATATAGACAGTAATCTTTACAGAATAGGCCTATTTGTAAATAAATTGGCCGGCTCCCTGACGTATCACTATGCAGCACGGGTAAAGGAGGAAGCTAGCGAGAGTATGTGTAAATAAATACCAGCCGTATGGTACTTCATTGGACCGATTTTTACCCACACAGTGTTTACAAAAGTTCACAAACAGTCCGCGCCAGACGTGATGGCGCTGAAGCTTGCTTGTCTTAGAGGAATGGGGCTGAACACGGCCAGGCGCTGTGGCAGGTAAAATTACTGACAGAAAGGCCAATTATATTCTTATCTTAAAACATTTTTCAAGGTGTCCATTGTATGATTAACACTAGAGCCTGCTTTAGTTCACATTTACATCTATCACGCCAAAACTGTCCTCATGTGAGCATATATGCACGGCCATAATTGTTAGTTGTTATTTCAAACGGAGATTCTTATGAAAATGCCCAAGAAACTAGAAACCACGAATATTTTTTACTTTGTTTTTTTTTTTGGTAATCAAACAATTGAACAAATGTTTTAGTAAATTATTTTAAAGTGTCTGATAGAGGCGAGTTTCCGAAGGAAAGACTGCACACTAGCTCAGTGCCTTGCGCATAGAGGCGTTGAAGCATGCGATGCGCGTGCCTAGGTCGCCCTCATCAATCCCGCGCTTCTGGGCCACCGACACGCTAAATACATCCTGGTTGGCGGAGCGGTTAATATTTACTTTCAGATTATAAGTTTTACGCATAATTCATGTAATGCCGTTGTAACAGCAAATTCTTACACGACGAAACTAATTATTTTACGTATATTAATATAAGCGCTATATCTTTCCATTTTTTCCCCCTCCGCGAGTAGTTTACGTTTCGTTCGGGGGCTTTTTGCGCTGTTTCCTTGTCCACAGAACAGACGTTTAACTGATGTCACAGTAATTGCCTACTCTATCAGCTTCTCTGTTGATCTGTATGTCTTAAGGCTCAGCTTCACCGCTTTTGCAGAAATTCTTCGTTTTCGTGTCATAATTCCAGTTTGAAAGGTGCTATTAGAAATTTTTGCTTACAGAAAATTAAAAATTTACTAGTTGTTTAATACTTTTGTATCTACCTTACACTTTGTTTTATTTCTTGGTTGCAAAAAAGCAGGAACTTATTGACATTATATAAATATGTTCTCGGCATTTTACAACTAGCAGATAACACGCAATTAAAATTCAGCACAATAATGTTAAACAATCTGTATAATGTAAATTTTCTACTATCTTACATTGTCAGTGATTACTATGAATGCAAAATTATGAAGCGGAAACGCAGAACTTCTGCAGAAGAGGTTAAGCCGAGCCATAACGCTTAATTTAACCTCGTAGTCACAACACCTGCTCATACGTTTCATTACTTCTCGTTCTTTGCTATGAATAACCTTCTATATCTTCCTGAACATTCACTGGCACTCATCTAAGTGACTGCTACAACTGAACTGCGTGAGTTGGGGATAATGTTTTCAGGCCGGATGCTACAACGCCAGAGTTGCGCACGCTGATTGTTTCCCTTGTCTCCAGTAAACACCGCAGCCATGCGCAAACTAGTGCCACGACGTCTGGCGCACAAAGTAGATAGCTCTGAAAACAACCGTTTTTGGAGGTGGTGATTACCTTATTTCATATATAGCTATCAATTTGTATGTTTAAAGTTGGACAAAAAAAAATATGTCTAGAAATAGTTTAGAGTAGGCGTATTTGGTTTAATGTAAAAAAAATGGTAATGTTATTATTAGATACTATAGTTTTGTTGTACTATCATTATTTTTCAAATAGTATTTACAAAGAAAAATTCATGACTTTCAAGGAGACTGAAAATGTATTATAAGTATCTAACATGCAATTTTAAATAGGGTGCTAGTTACAACCCCTACACAATCATGAAATAAATCATTTGTCCATTTCAATATTGCCGCTTTTAGCGAAATACGAGATAAGAAAATTAATTGATGTACGGTAGGCTAGGGAGTGCAAATGTTTTCCTTATTACAAGAGCTTTTGATCATTTGTCTTAGTTTATTATGGTCAAACATTTTTAAGTTTCTTTTTATAATTCCTTGTTGGATTAATTGTGAAGTGCAGTATTTTGCCACTATAACGCTATAATTCACTTGGATATTAATAGATGACAGAATAATTGCAGATTGTATGTGGGGGCAAGTACTCAGCACTGAGTTTCCAATCTTTCGGGTATATCGTCGTTGGCCAGTACAGAGTAGCATGACATAACTCGGGGGTGGCAAGTGGCAAATGGTTGGAAAGTCTCAACAGCAGGTTCGAGTGCGTAGGTGGGTGGCCTAGCTTGCCGTCGCGCCTGCTACGGCATAATGAACGCCGAGAGTGCCATGAGGACGGTATTAAACTTCTCCTGCCCACGTTCGCTCGGCGTCGCTCCGCGTAAACTGCTCCCGAGAGAGGAGAATACCGCCAACGTCATTCAATCCCCCGGGCTGCTTAATACCTTCTGCCCAAGTCATACAGCGGCCACTCTCTCCATGGAGGCGGTATTCATCTGAATACACAACTGTCGAGCCAAACCTCCAGAAGTTAGCAATGAATGCGAAAACACACATTCGCAGAAATAGACTGTGGAAACTGCTTCACGTGTCTTCCTTGTGTGACATGTACGGGAAAAATTGCACGGAGGCGAAGAATCACTTATTAAATGATAAAGAAAACTCGCCTTTAATGCAGCCGCGGTTGTGTAGTGGTCAGACTACACGCCTTCAACCTAGGCAAACCGGCTTCGGCTACAGGCGGGGTCACTTCCAAATTTTCGCATGTGAGAGTCGTGCTGGATGATGCCGCTGGTCGGTGGGTTTTCTCGGGGATTTCCTGTTTCCCTTACCCTTGTGTTCCGGTGCTGCTCCATACTCCCCTCGCTTCACCATCATGTTAAGAGCAACCCAAATCTCTCCAATCCATTCTCCACTCATTTTTAATATTTACGTTAACAGTCTTTAATTTCGTTCTCAAGAATCGCTAACAAAATTCAATACCATGCCCAGCTGCTTCATCTGTATGTCGCCCGCACTACTCACCCGGAACACTTCCCTAGATCATAAGAACGTCCTACAAACATACTAGAAAACTCGCGGTTCTCAAATTCCCTATGGTGAAAAGACATCCGTAACAGATAGCAAGAATCCAGGTCGATACTTGTGAAAGTTCGAGGTGTGATCGAAAAGTATCGGGACTGGTGCCATTCGCTTGTTTGCAGTAGTGCGTTGAACGAACGAACATGTGTGGGGTGTGGTCGCCTCGTTCGCAGTGGCCAGACGTAAATCGTTGTGTGGCTTTTTAGGGATGCCATTGTTCGGAAAATGCCAGGATCGCATGCGTCCAGTGAGTGGCAACTCCACCACGTCGAGGCACCTGCCTATTCAGCGCAACTTGTGCAGTGGTTTTTTGGCCAAGCACAAAATTCACCAGTTCCAGCAGCCATCGTATTCCCTAAATTTCGCACCCCTGGGCCTTTTTATCGCCCCAAAAATGAACTCTCAATTGAAACAAAAATATTTAAATACGTCGAAGAAATCCAACAGAATTATACGAGGCAGCACTCACTATCCCAGAAAAGGAATTCAAGGCATGCTTCCATCAATGGAAACAATATTGTATGAAGTGCGAGGCTCCAGAGGAGACTACTATAAAAGTAATTAAATGTCACAACATACAGTGTTGTAGTTACTGTTATTCTACTACCCTCAGTTCCATTTCTTTGCTATTACAGTTTGAATTATTCTTGCAAAAATGCTTAATATATCCTGAGAATAGCATAAATATAAAGAGATATTTTGAATATAAGACGAAATGTTCATTTGTATTACCTTTATGGTAAATATGTTATAAATATTTATTTTTCAGTTAATTTTCGTAAGTTCAATATCATTCTTTGTGACGCCAAGGAAAACTTGTTGAGATAAAAATTCCTCTACTGATGGGCAATAATGATTCCTAGTCGGCAATGCCTGAACACTTTTCAGACATTTTGAGGAAAACTGAGTTTAAATCTGTTTAGTAAGATGAATGGATTGCTCACTTCAGGAATTACAGCATATTTTTACAAGTTATAGGAGTATGAAAGTTTGAAATACGGTGCGATTGAAAATTGTTATTAAAGTAACGAATGAAGTGTAATTTCCTAACTTAATTGTAGAAGTAAATAAAAAGAATATTACGATTTGTCACAACGATGCGATAAAACTTTCACACCTTGCAAAATCTCCCTACAGATTTCAAAAACTACTTCGATAACATAGTAAATAACAAATCAATGTGCATATTAAATATTTCAACAAATCTGGTTTCATTACAGAAACACTACGTCCAAAATTTCGGCTCTCACCACGCCACGGTGGATAAGCGGTTAGCCTGCTCGCCTTCCACCAAGGCGAACTGGGTTCAATCCCCAGCTGGGTCACTCCCGGATTTTTCCATGTGTGAAACGTGCCGGAAGATGCCGCTGGTCGGCGGGTTTTCTCGGGGATTTCCCGTTTCCCCGCCCTTGCGTTCAAGCGCTGCTCCATACTCACCTCGCTTCACCCTTATCGGTTTTCAAGAACTTGGTGTAAATTCTCTATTTAAAATAAATAACAATAACATATTTAATTTCACACATATATTATTGCCGTAATCTTAATTCAACATAATTGTATGAACACGTAATCCCATACTAACTTTAGGCTCGTGATTTAAGTATAAGCAAACACTTTAAATACATAAATATTGTGTGTACTGAAAAGACCGATGGCGTGGTGAATTGACGCACACCACGTGTAATGTAACTACTACATTTGCATGATAATATATTCAGCCACTACTGACGCGATTTAAACGACATACGTAAATGTATGACATGAAATTACACGAAGTGTGTACACACCGTGAAACATTGTTGTGAAATTTTACACAAATGTAGGTGGCAGATGTGTATCTATCAATGTTGGTTTCCCACGTGCAAAAATCCATAGGCGTCCCCACCGGGAATCGAACACGGTTGGCCTTAGTGGGACGAAAGCATTCTGACGATTACACTACCACGATCCCACCTCAATACGAGGATAGATTGATATTCCCTTAGCTGTTGAAATGTTCCGACATAGCGTTAATAAACTGGCTGATGGTCTCTTTGTCCGAGTGTCGACTCCGGCGTTGCGCAAGGTTGTGTAATGAGGCAGAGCTGTAATTCCCCACTTTCTTCTCCGACTACCTACAAGTTCCTAGCTTCCTCGTCAGCTGCATTTGTCTTTCGCGTCACGAGAAAACGTTCTCTTCCCGACCACGGTGGGGTGCGGCGACGGAAATGTGTTGTGGGATTAATAAAGCTCATTTGCAATATTTGTTGAAAAATTATGATTACACAAACTTACAGTCTGCATATTATATTACTGGAAGTAATATATTCCTGAATTTAAAAAAAAATATTACGCGTAAAACACTTAATTCGTTATTATATACTTTACTGCATATTAACTGAGTTTCATTAAAATTCTTTATTAAATATTTTCTTATTTTATCAGTTTACCAATAAAAAGCGCTTCGCTATGATTTTTGTTAAATACGGCAATACATGTTATTGTAGGCCTACTTGATTGGAGATGTGACAAGAAAATAAATCCACTTCTATTTCAAACATGACGATGTTTTACACCGGAAGAAAAATTTTACGGAATTTTAATAGCTGCAGTAGCATGTGCCAAGAGACTAAGGTATTTCAATGACCTAAAATTTTGAGTTTATTAGAAAATTCCCATAAATCTATAAAAGATGGACATTCTGAGAAAAAAATTAAAACATACTAATATATATATATATACTATGCATATCAACTAAGTTGATATTATCTAGCAAAAGTCCCGATTATGTTCGTGATACACTTAGAGTTAAAAACGGCCACGCCCAAAGTAACCATGGAAAAGATCTCACTATTTTGAGGAAAAAATATTTTATTATGTTCGGATACTCGGGAAAATGGTTTTATGTAAATATATATATATATATATATATTTTTTTTTTCATTAAATTTAAATTTGTTATTATTCAACCTAAAGTTCATGGAAAATTACAAATTATTTTATAAATTTATTTTTCTGATATTAAAATTATTAACTTTGTAAATATTCTGGGAAACAAATTTATTGGAATGTTATCATGAAACCAAAGGTGACAACTAAGTGTGTAGACATGGAAATATCTGATTAATACTTTATGGTGAAAGTATGTATCAAAAAACAAGCGATCACACACTAACGCATGCCGATTACAGAAAACGAACACACCAGTTTTCCCAAACAAATGATACTCTTTGCTGAAATTCAACGATATGAGCAAAATACATTGTCCATTTGATATTTTTCACAGCGCAGTTAACTGTCCCCGCCTACAAACCCACCTAGTGGCTGCATTGGCAGCATGTTGTCGCAGGCACGTATTGATGAGGCCCGGTCTGGTTTCCAGCCCGAGTGACAGAAAATTGCCGTTTAATTGCTCGGTTCTTTACTGTCAATTAGAAGTCGTTTAGTTTGCAACCACACGTCCGAACATTTACAAATGTGTACACATTTCGGCGCATACTGTTCCCTTCTCGCTGATCGTACGTTCGAAAACTGGTAGCGGTGGATCGCCAATATACGCACGTTTATACTGAAGCAATATTTTAAAATTCATAAGTTGGTTAAGGGGTTATGACACTCATTTCTGACTGCAAGTCACACTTCATTCTAGGATATATTGTCTGCTGGAGTCAAAACCGACAATTTCAGTGGAATATAGCGCATTGCCTCCCTCGTTAGACAGATTAAATGTAATTGTGGACGTTAAAGGTTATTCTCATATCCCTGCATCATGCACACGTTATTTAATCAAATGTTATCTGCCATTGTTGTTTAATTACATACGTTAGTTAATGGCCATGTAGACTTCAATATGTTTGTCACACATATATACATATGCAATATTGTTTCCATATATTTATATTTCACTGTCACTGTGAAGATTATTAACACTCCTTATTGAATGTAGAAACCTCTGCCACAACGCAGTTGTTTTAGAACTTTAATGATAGCTACGTGTGAAATTCTGTGTGGAAATTTGGAACTCGGTGTAATAACCAGCTGAACGGATGTTATTTGAACTACTTTGCGCGTGTGATGGGCAGGAAGCTACCTGAGTTTTCGGCAATTATTAGATCCTGGCCCTCCTCCATTTCAAAGCCTTTGAGAAGAAAAAAAAAATAATATAATAATAAATACGTGATAGTCATTTTTTTTAAATTTCGTGATAAACTAAAGTCGCAAAGACCAGAATGAAGATAACAAAATAACGATATTTTATTCGTATAATATTTATAGCGAAGAAATAATGTTGAGGCAATTCTAGTTTTCTAATTATAATCCTCAAAAAACAAATAGGTTGTGCTTACTCATCATATTGTGTCAATTATAATTTCTGCCTGCTGGTTAAATTATTGTTTTTCCAAGATGTTCGGATCAGCGTATATATATTTGTTTATTCTACGCTTTGCAAACATACACCTGCGTCAAACTTGAACAAATCCCTTGAAGCTGCGTGTCTTTAATTAGTGCAGCAAAATACTAAATAAATTATCAGAGGTGAAATTCAAATAATTGAAAATATTCCTAAGACATTCAGGCAGGTTGGGCGCAAGCAGATTTTGAGTAAAAATGTATTTAAAAAATTTACCATAACACTTTTTGAGCAGAAAATATTTTTCAACCCAAGGCACGAGATCATACATTTGCAGGAAAACACTGTTAACCAGTTTAGAAGCTGTATTTAGCCATCCTAAATATTATTTCGTCGAGATTGAACGCACTAACATGTTATGTATATATATATACATAACATATACTAACATGTTATGTATATATATATACATAACATGTTAGTATACATAAATATATCGGAGGAGGGGGTGGAAGGAGTGGGCACTGGCATGTGTTATCTGTTTGAGAAAGGACAAACACAGAATTAGCAGTTGCTGACCGGAATAAATTTTACAGCCTATACTATGTGTTTTTTCTGAGTTAGTTTTGTTCGCGTGGTACAACGCCGCAGAATAGAAATATTGCAGTGTCATAAACCCCACCGAACGCTGTTACATATTCCCGCAAAGTACTGCTTAATGCACCCTTAGTGTAATGGTAATTCCTTAGAAATTTGAATCACGTAGTTTTCACTTCTACCGAAATGGTTACTCGTAGAAGCCTCCCGGGTACGCACATCTAGAAATGAGGCAAGCTTGTGAAAAAGTAAAAACCAAAAGTTAACGGTAAGGCACCTTGAAGAAGTTCACTATTTAAGCTCCGGATAAACTGGATTGTTAATTTAACTGAGGTTATATTAAATTTTAGATCTTTTCCTACAGCCAGAAGATGATAAGCAGATCAACAAAACGAACCATAGATATGGAATTAAATATTACTTGCCGACGTAAAAATCATTATACAGATAGTTTCAAAAACATTCATTCCAATTCAAAAGGCTATATCTTTTAAAATAAAGAACATAGAACCATGGGGTAAATAGTGAATTCCATGCCTGACAATGAAGTTTCTCTTACAAGTATGAAATGCTCAATATGCCCCCCTCCAGCCTTAAATGGCCTTTGAATCACTTGGATGTCAACTCGGTGCTCGCTTGAGCCATGTCGGTGCCTCACACTTTAGCCAACATGTTTGTTCACTTCTACGATTGCACTGTAATGTTTCACTTGGTTGCCGCCAGGTGCTCACTGGTGCGTAAACGGCGAGTGAGTGAGAACATTTTTGTGTGGCTCTTTACATCGAAGTCGATGAAGGCTGAGCGAGGTGAGTAAAGAGCAGCACCGGAATAAAAGAGTGAGGAAAACGGGGAGATCTCCGAGAAAACCCGCCGACCAGCAGCACCGTGTAGCACGATTCTCACATGCGAAAATCAAAGGGCGACCCCGCCGGGAAATCTAACCCGGTTAGCCTAGGTGGAAGGCGTGTAGTCTAAACCACTACACCACCGCGGCCCCAAGTAGATGTTGAGTAGCGAGAAGGCGATATCCCTTCAGCACGCGTCAGGATGACGACCCCTACGGAAAACCTTCTGCGCTATCCACTTCAACAATCGCAAGTCTGGGACAACAGTGCAGCTATATTGTCGGCTAGAGTTAGGCACTGTAACCCCTACTGCTTAGAGCAGTGTTTCTTAACCTGGGGTCCGCGGACCCCTGGGGGTCCGCGAGTATATGTATGGGGGTCCGCAGTCTCATCTCTGGACCATTTAACAATAATAAATAAATGTCACCAAAAGTCTCATAATCGCTACGCTTACTTAGCACGACGAACGTGCGCCAACGGGCGGTGTGAGAGACTGACTGAAGTGAGTGAAATAAGTGGGGGTCCGTGGCTGAAAAAGGTTAGGAAACGCTGGCTTAGAGCATTCAACGTTGGAACGAGCAGTTTCGACAAACAAGTTGTGTGTGTAGGAGGAAATAAATAGGTCACCTCGTGTTTCCGACGAAGACGTTGGGCGCATCCGGAGGAGTTTTATAAGAAGTCCACAAAAGTCTACTATTTATGCCAGCTGAGAGCTATAGCCATTTTCCATACGACTGTCTGGCGGTTGTTATTCAATAGTGGCGTTTGTTATTGAACTCCTACACGCCCTACACCAAGGTGATAAACAACAACGCGTGGGGGTTCGTGCATTCATTCTCGAAAAGGAACCGTAAGATGACACTTTTCTTTCACGCTTAGTGTTCAGTGAAGAGGCCACGTTTCATCTGAGTGGTATGGTGAACCTCCACAACGTACGGATATGGCGGTCACAGCCCCCCCGTGCCGTGGTCGAGTATGAGTAAAGCGGTAAAGCGAGTGTTCTCTGCTCCTTTTCCAGTTCTTTTCCCTGGCGACACTGTCACGGGAATCTCATACCTGCAAATGTTGCAGGACTGGCTTTTCTCGCAGTTGCAGGCAGACTCCGCAGTTAATTTTCCATAAGGATGGAGCACCGTCGCACTACCATGTACTTACATTTTCGATCATTCCTGAACAATGATCTTCCGCACCTATGGAGTGGCCGAGAAGGACCTGCTGATCTGACACTAAACCACTGGCCACCAAGGTTGTCCGATCTCACTGTCCGAAAAAAAAATTTTGTAGGGGTTTGTGAAGGATTCTGTATGGGTGCTGTATCTTCCTGCAACAATGGACGAACACCGACACCGCAAAACAACAGCAGTGGCTGAAGTTATACCAGACATGCTCGCTAATGTGTAGAACGAGTTTTTGACTCTCCTGTAGATGTACACGTTGTGTCTTCTGGGGGGCGTATCGAGGATTTGTGATAATAATAAGCAAAACTTCATTGTCAGGCATGCATTCCACTCTTCACAGCATGGTTCATTATTCTTTTGTTTAAAGAGATAGTCTTTTGAAATCGGATGAATTTTTTTTTAAACATTCTCTACTATGCATTTGTGCTACCGTGTTAAAGACGTACGTGTCATATATTTTTTCAATGGTCCTTCCCCGAAACTTTATCCGTAATGTCCAAGTCTTCCTATGGACACTTATCGTCAATTAGAAAATAATTTCCTTTGGACTATCATGTACGAATGAAGATTAGAAACTGATTTTAAAAGAGATGTAGATACAAACTTCAGTTGTACGGCGTCATACATTTTAATAAAACAAATCGTGAAATACGTCTTAAAGCTCATTTATCTTCCAATCTCAACAAGAGAGTCCTAACAAGCCATAAAATTATTTCAAATCTTATTTTTGTATACCACAACACAATTTATAATAAGTCCCTTTAAATGCTCTGTAATAATTCGAAAATTATTTTCTTATGCATTGGAAACATTTTGTATGCGGGAACAAAATAAGCTCTCTCTCTCTCTCTCTCTCTCTTCTCTCTCTCCTCTCTGTGTGTAATCAATTCTTATAACATCTGAAGCAGCTACTACATATTTTTTTCCTAAACAAAACTGGTAAAAGGGTATAATTTAACTAATTGTATTGTAGTTATTGAAATTATTTTTCCGTGAACCTAGGAACGGTTAAGCGCAGAAAGTAGAGCTATGAAAACTTGTTAAAATAATAGAAAAAACTACATCCACAAGGAAAGATACTAATATTTGCCATTCATTGCCTAATTACCAATATAAGAAAACTGAGGCCTAGGTTTGTTGTACGAGTATAAAGAAGCTCGTGTTCACGTGTCACTACACATATAAAAGTGGATTAAAATATGACACGTTATAGTTTGGTTTCGGCCAATTGAAAATTATAGAAAAGGCTCTTAACGTGTTTGAACGAAGTACGCTTATTCGTTTTGAACGTTTCCAGTGTAGTTACATTTTGCAGGTATCAGTCATTTTTCAATAAATATGTATTCAAATGGAACTGATATTTGTTTTACCGTGTTTCTAAACAGAAAATTTTGGAATCATAGTAAAATTTATAAACCCACATCTTTATAAAAATTTCACATATTGTAAAAATTACCAAGCAATATGGTTGTGCTCTGATTTCTCTATAGATATAAGCGTTTTTAATTCTAATTTGTTCCCCACTTGGCATTTGCAGTGAACATATCTCAACTTGACATTGCATTTATAAACTAAGTGAAATACAGTAGATGAGAAAAGTTGCTTAGTATAGAACACTTTCAACAGGATAAAGAAGCAAAATTAATTATTTAAAAAAATATTATTTTCATTATTATTTTATTGATATATTTAATGACAAGCGATCCAGGGTCACTACGTGGTTATGTCATTTGAGTACTGTATAAACGCAAACTACATCATGACGGTTGCTATACATATATGAAATCTACACTAAAGAGCCAAAAAACTGGTACACCTGCCTAATATCGTGTAGTCCCCCCCCCCTCCCCCCACCTAGAAGTGCCGCAAGACGACGTGGCATGGACTCGACTAATGTCTGAAGGTATGCAGGAGGCAATTCACACCATGAATCCTGCAGGGCAGTCCACAAATCCAATCTGCGCCAATTTGAGAAAGGGTTGCACGTCTGTCACGTTTAATGATTCTCGTCAGTCGTCGTTTTTCCCATTCTTTCACGATCTTTTTCCGGCCTCAGTGATGTCGAAGATTTGATGTTTTAGCGGATTCCCGATATTCACGATACACTCGTTAAATGGTAGTACGCGAACATCCAAATGTTATCGCTACCTCGGTGCTATGTCCCATCTCTCGTGCGCCGACTATAACACCACGTTCAAACTCACTTAAATCTTGATAACCTGCCATTGCAGCAGCAGTAACCGATCTAGCTGCCGACCTCATCGCGTTACTCTGATTGGTTACATACCTCTGTTATTTGCAAACGCACGTCTATAGAAGTTTTTTTGGCTCTTCAGTGTATGATGTAAGTGAAATCGCCGGCATGTTTTTCGTACGCTTAAAGGAATATCAACCTGACTAGAAGGATACAACAATGCCAGCTCTACTTTACCTTTGAAAGATTATTCGTTACTTTATTCACCGTAATTCAGTAAAGCAGTAGCACACTTTTAAGAAAATATTGACTGTTTTTACGTCTCCAACTGCATACATTTAAACTCTGAATATTACATTTTCGAACTTCGAAAAGAGATCAACCTCACCAGTTATGCCCATGAGTTGAAAATAATCTGAACCCTCCAATGACAGTTAACGTGCCTTAGCTTATGTGATCAATGACGTAAGAAACAATTCCAATTAATTTGTGTCATTTCGAGCTACCACCCTAATTGTGTACATGATTTAGTCTGGAATAGAGGGCGAGAACATAAAAAATGTTAAAAATCTAGTAATAAAAGCCATAGTCTCAATAAAAGGAGGCAATAGAAATAAGTGTAATTCAATTCATTTCATCTTCTCGCCCTCTATTCGGATTTAAATCGTGTACGCAATTAGCGTGGTAGCTCGATGACAAGGGGAAGTGAATGCACGTAACCATACGCTGTGTAAGAATAATCTTAAATATCTTATACTTCAATTTACGGTTATAATTAAACATCTTTTACAAAATTTTTTCTATATCAATTTTGCAATATAATTTTACATTTTCTCATGTGTGTATGCTTGAATTTTTTATAAAACACTCAACTATCGCAGAACCAAATTTAACTATATAGTTACCTTAAAGTTCTAACTAAATTTTCTACGTAAAATTGAGTTTTTCGAGCAAGTATTTGCGAACCCAGACTAACTGTTTAGTGGATGTGGAATAGTAAAGTAACATTTTTACATGTATAAAAATAGAGCATTGAAGGAATCCATGGGCGGGAAACGAATGATCCTCTTAGAAATCTCGCCGGCCAACAGCAATGTCCACCATGTTTTCTATGTGTCAGTAGGTGCGCTTTGAACAAGTAGCTTCTTATGCATACTGCCTACAGCAAATAAGAGCTTGTGTTAAATGATTTTTTCAGATCTGCTCAGAGTAACAACTGAAATTCCACTTTGGAATTCCCTAACTTTTCCCTGTTTTCCAGGCGGAATTTTTACCGTTTTCTCTGGCCTATTTTCAGAACCGAAAGTATTCGATGCCATATTTTTCCACCACTGAGTGAACAAATATGATATCAGTGAAGTTGAATCAAATTACAACGCAACACACCAAACATGGTCTGGCATGTCATGCGGGGCTAACATTTTATTCAGCCCATCGATATTTCTTGCGATACACGCTATTGACGTCACATGAGTGCCCATTACAACCACACAAATACTTTATTTTCCTGTGTGCTACTATGTAAACCACTTCTAACACGTTCTCTGAAGACGGAAACTACGGGGAAACTATTATATTAATAAACTATTATTTTTGTGATTATACAGTAAATAATTTCCATAAGGAAAGTTTCTGGTTGAGTCTGAGAAACTTGTTTTCGACAGCAAACCATAGGGACAAAAGTATCGGCCATTGTGAAAAGCAACCGCAGTTAACACTCGGGATTTGCGGTATAAAATAATTCCAAGCCCCTTTATATTGTTTGGTCTAGCCAAATCAACATCCTGTGAAAGTTTTCTTAGAACGAGCTCATAAAATAGGCCAATTTTGACATGTCATAGTAACATTTAGGGATGGGAAGAACTTTTGGGTGGCTCTTAACAGCGAGATCTTCAGAGTCGATGAGGGTGATTGAGGTGAGTATGGATCAATGCCGGAATGAAAGGGCGGGGAAAACGGGAGATCTCCAAGAAAACCCACTGGCCATCGGCATCGCCCGGCACGATAGCCACCTGCAAAAATCCGGGAGTGACACGGCCGGAAATTGAACCCGGTTCGCCTTTTGTGGGAGGCATGCATGTTAACCGCTCAGCCACCGCGGTTCCCTAGTAACATGTACATAGTTTCCGTGTAACTCAGGACAATTAAAAGCTTAAACTCTATTTATTCTAGTTATAATATTTCGCTTTTTTCAAAACGCTGTATTTAACTAGGTTCTGAAGAGTGTGCAGAACGTCAATGAAAATCGTTTTTTTAATGAACTGCTTAGATTCTAAATTATTTTACGAAAAATATTTAAGTAATGTTAAACCCTAATATATACGAAACAAAAAAAAAATTTTGAGCTGGCCTATGTTTCATTCGCTCACGGACCGTGATGTTTGCTCATAAATATCAAAATGTTATTCATAAAGTAAATGGATGTGCTACGTACATATAGGGTATTCACGGTAAAGTGAACACTTTTTAAGGCTCTCCCAGCAGGCATAATAACCCAAAATTTGTATTTTTTTGTGATCTCGGACGTTAACTTTTGAGAGGTATAAAATGTATTTACCGTATTTATTAGTCATGCGACTATTTGTATGTTAACAATTGGCGAAAGGATACAAATGAGCTGAAAGGAAAACTTTTTAACGAGGCCTTAAAAAGTGCTGACTTCACCGTGAATGGACTATAGTTGATGCATGAGAAGCACGGTGACGTCATTGGAGGTGACATCACAGCCTCTCTAGTCCTTGCGTGGACATGCGCGTTCGTCTGGATGACTCGGCTGTTGAATGCCACTCGTACGGGCGTGTGGTTTCTGTCTGAGTTCTTTCCTCTGCTGTTGTGGTGCACTTAAAGGTTCGTGTTTCTTTCGAGTGCAGTACGAGCCGGTACTCAGTGGAGCGGCGTGTGTTTGTAGCCCGCACGTACTGGAAAACGGAGTCCAGAAAAATCGTGCCCGTGGCAATTTAGTGCAGAGTTTTGGTGCTTGAAATCGCCTGCAAAAGTCTTCCATTCGATATTTGATGAAGAAACTGGAAACAAGGTGAACATTGTTGGATGCGCATTAGGACGTCCAGAACTGCCAGTCATAACGGTGCAGGTAAATATAAACCGATGGCTGGCTTCACTAAAGAAGTCGTTATGTAGACCGTCGCGATAAATGGGAGTTTCCCCAAGCGCATGTCAACGAGCTGCCAAATAAGCGAAGCTGCATGTGCACCGTGCAACAATTGCAAACTCCCGGCAAAGTGAAAAGAGTTAGTTTTTCAAAGCACGTCCGGGAATCCTTGACCTGCAGGTGGTTCTCCGGCGAAGAGTGGTTACGTCTTATTGGGGTCGTAAGTTCCTACAACACTCGGCTTTGGGCTACTGATAATCTTCACACTGTGGATGAAGCACGTCTCCGAGGAGGAAAAAATTGGACTCTGGTGAGCTTTTATCAAGACGCCGCATTATTGACCCCATCTTTTTCAGCACAACAATGGATACCGACATGTACGTGGGAATCAATTGAAGGGTTTGTGAATCAGTTTGATGACGATGACGAGGAACTCCGTACTGGCTATTTTCAGCAGGAAGGCACAACTTGTCCCATTGCAAACGCCCGAATGAGAGAAATTGTGTCCTTCTTTGAAACTCACGTTTTCTCCAAAGACTTTGGCCGCCCAGATCGCCTGACATTACCCGACTGGAAATCTTCGTTTGGGGAGTGCTGAAAAAGAAAGTCTATCGCAACAAGACGCGGGACTGTCATGAAATTGCATGAGAGGATTCTGCGGGGAATTGACGCTGCTGATGTGTTGGCGACTACCTTCCGTAGCGCGAGTAGGTATACGGAGGTATGCATTGATGCTGATGACAACCACTTCCAACATTGGCTGTAACGTCACCATGGTTTTCATATACCACGGTATGTCCGTAGGACATTTCATTACTGTATGACTAAGTCCTAGATATTTATCAGCGAACATAACAAGGCCGAGAGCGAGTGAAACAACCTGTATATTCATACAAAAATGAAATTGCTAAAGCGGTTTTATTGACGAGGACTTTTACGTATTATAATTTTGACGTAGGACCTCGACAGTAGTTTGGGAACGTTCAGCAAACGTTCACAGCTACTTTCATCAAACGATAAAGGTTACCGGGCAGTAATTCCTTTAAAAAGTTGAAAAGATTGCAAGTTTGTTCAGTGTATTGCATATATAACGGTGGTGAGGTATTAAATTTTCTTTTTTGTGTCATACTTAGCGTTATAGTACGTGTATGCCTCAAACTTGTGAAATTCCTGTATTATATTATGAAAAGGAATATTTCATAATTTACAAAAAGTGGAAAGCTGATCAATAAAATATAATTTTCAAGTTATGTGGGTATTAAACGTCTTGTCGATAGCGAGGTCATTTCTCAGAGAAGCAGGAGCGGGGAATAAATCGGCCATGACCTGTGGTAAGGAACCACCCCAGCATTCTCCTGGAGTGATTTTGTGAAACTATGAAAAACAGAGATCCGGATGGCTTGATCTGATTTCGAACCAAATTCCTCCCGAATGCTAGTCCGAAGGTTTACCAGTATGCCACTTTGCTCAATGTTCAAGTTAATTAACAATTTATAAAAATACAGAAATCGGATAAGTGCTAAAGTAATATAGTCAGCTTTGAAATGTATATGGATACATAAGATCCCGCGTACGGCACCAATTAAATGTATATTACTGTGTGTATTGGGGTATGTGTGATTATTCGGGAGTAGTTGTTAATGAACAAGTTGTCATATAGGTTACTTGTATATTGTAGTGAAAATAACAGCAAAACTTGTAGTTAGATGACCACATTACCGAGAGATCAGTAGCTAATAATCAACAATATAATAATATTAAAAATATACCCCTACTGAGCAAACAACCAACCAATAAAGCAGTTCAATTATTGAGGAGAGTTTAATTATTGCATTTTGAGAGTTTTGTGAAGAAACATAAGCAAACTATGTTCAGATATAATAATACAGGCAACCCACGCTCAACTCAGAATATAATTATAATTACAGTTTACATTTGGCAGCGTAAGTCAGTCTTTTCGTACTAGGGAATATATTAGTCAATGTCTAATAAACAAAGATGTCTCACTTGGTTCTACTTCATCAACCAGCTAATACCTTTTAATGCTTCGGCTGCTCAGATTTATAAATATTTAGGCAGAAGCATTGGATCTCTACTTCTGAAGGAAGTGTAAGCAAATTTTACAAGGAAGGCTTTATAAAACGATTATGCAGAATTCTTAAAGACTACATTGGAGAAATCAAATCATATCGGGCTGCGGCCATCCGCAACTTACTTCAGTCTTTACTCATATTACTTATATGCAACTGTAGTTATTCTGGAGCAAGAAGTTCTCGTAGTGCATGATAGCAATTTACTTACTATCAAACAGGACATGTATCAACTCAGAGAGCCCTTCTCTGCAAACACTCTCTCCTGGCAATCTTCTTTTACGCAACTCGCTCACCAGCGGCATTAAATTATGTCCTGAATAAATCTTGCCAATAGGATCCAAAATAAACAACCATTTTTCCATATATTTTCGATGATCTTCAGGATTCAATACACCTACATAAAAGTTCCAAAAACAGAGATAAGTTTTCAAAAAAGGCCAATTTGAATTTTCCATAGCACAATAGGTGAAGCACTTCCAAGAATTCCCTTGCTAAAAATTACATATTGTATAATGCTGCCAAATATGGATCAATGTTTACATTTAAATACATTTCTTTTAGCAATCTGATTAACACTGCTATCTTAAAAAGCTGCATTAAAACATTAAATTAATTTAACAATTCTGAAAATAATCCAATCTGTTGTCATACTAACTCTAAAACTGCAATTAAAGATGCAAACAACAAAATAAACAAAACTTTGCAAAAAAAATACAAGCTCATGGAGTAATTAAATAACAAGGAATTTTGCCAATAGAATTGTCTTTCTCATAATAAATATAAACAATAAATTAGCAGTGTAAATAAAATAAAAAAATAATAAGGAGGCACAAATGCCAGATTATCATTCGTTTGAGGTTGGCATACAAAAATTGAATTGCAAAGACATGAATATTTGATTACATGTGTTTGTCGATCCCTCATTCGACTAGTACTTAGTTATACAGAAGACATTATTAATAACACGGATTAAGTCTCAATGGCAGTTCGTGTTTTAATAGATTATTTTTTGTGTCCCGGCTTTTTGTAATCAACTAAAATTTAACAAACTGCGGATAAGTGATATATACAACGCAATCCCCATATTCTTTCTTTGAAACGCAAATATTTGTCAAGAGTTTTGTAATTACGGATGTTGACCAAACACACATAGTATTGACTGTTGGAATATAAATAACAACATGATACAGATGAAAGAAAGTCAACAAACATATAACAACTGATGTTTGCCATCTACAAACAAACCAACTCGCTGCAAGTGGCAGTTAAAATATTTCGTATAAAACAAACGCCTTTCAAACATTCACAGCCATGAGTAAATTATTACCGCCGTGACGATATCATGCATGCCAAATGTTCTGATCTGCATTATCAAAAAGTTACTTTCTTATCGTAATGAAATAAAAACCAATAAATTTGGAGAAGGATAAATACGTTATTTACATTGCCGCCAAATGTCGTTACGTTATTATATCTTTAATTCTTCTGATTTATGTCTGCTAAAATACGTAAAAAATTCTTATTATTTACTGCAATTACCTAGATCTAATTTTTCGTTGAAATTTAAATATTTCAATTGTTTTAATATTGACGATTATATGTTTTCTTCTAATATCGAACAATGTGGATAGTAATAACAACCATTGCAAAATCATAAAAATGCCTATAATAGGAAAAGACGAATTACAAATGACTGGTAAACCAACTTTTATTTACAAAACCAAACGAAGCCACGACGGTCAACGCTTGTATTTTTCAGATGTTTAGTTTATTTTATACAACCTTGTGTCGCCGCCTTTAAAAAGGCAACATTTTCAGGTCTGGGGAGTATTTATCTTGGGTTCGTTATGCTTGTCGCAGTCTCCAACTCAGTGTTTAGAGAGGAAGAAAATCTGCCTCAAGTCCCGCAGTCAAAACGCTGTTGATATTTCGACAACACACTTTCCTTCTTCCTTCTTCGCCGAGCGGGCAGCTGCCAGCACCTTCGTATACTCGCAACCCTCCCAGGAGAGAAGGCACGTGCCTCAATTAGTCGGGGATGAAGTGCTGCAAGTGAGGGATTAACGAGGAGCCTGAGAGCTGCGGAGATGAATAAGAGAAACAAAAGAGGAGGCTGACAAGAGGGCGAGACCGCTGTAGGGAGGACCAAAAAAGAAACGAGCCCAGAGAAGTCCCAAGAAAGGAGCTTAACCGACGTGTTGATGAATCCCAGGAAGTACACAAAGCGGCTCGAAGAAGATCTCAACATTTAATCAAACTCCAAAGAATTGTGCAAGACGTCGCATGAGATTGCGGCACATTTCGGAGTTGTGGCGTGCTGGGAGAAGCCGGAACGTGATATCAAGTCTCACTTGGTTCGAACACTGCCGTTCTTTAAGGAGCATGTAAGTCCTTGGTAGACGCACGGCATTGCACACAAAAAAATTACCGATGGTAAGAAATTAAACTATTGGAAAATAACTACAGGTACTACGAACAGGATGATCGTGAATCCCGATACAAAAGTTGTTAGATAATTCTTTTGACGAAATATGGGTAGGAAACATAAAACATATGACATAACGTGACTAGTAAAGGAGAGAGACGCCCTTGTAAAATTAAAAATTAAAATGAGTTAATTGTAAATTGTTAAAAACATACGTGAGATGAAACAAACATTTCGACATTATTGCAAGCGTTGTTTTATATCTTCTATTTGCGAATGTTTGTCAGGTGATAATAACGGCCGTCATTAGGAAATAAGGAACAGCCACGTTTTTTAAACCACAAAAGTGTTTCGCCCAAGAGTGTTTATCGATTTTTATCACCAGCTAAATGTTTGCAGACTGCAGATGCCACAGGCTAACACTACTCGCGAATTTTTTTCTTCAACTCAGGAAGTTTGAGATTTTTCAAAACTTTTTCTACTCCATATTTCATAGAGAACGATTTCACAAAATCTGTAGCTGAAGTTGGTGATAATTCTGTATATTGATTCGATGCTCGTTATTTAGTAACATGCGTGCATAATATGTCAATTGCAGAGTAAGAAAACAGTTTTTTGGTCCCACTATATATACTGTTTCGATAATGTTTAGTGACTTTTATGTGTAACATTTTTCTGCCTCACATTTTACTCGATTTACAACTGAATAATATTAATGGCGTATATTACACTATCATCACAGGAGTCTGCACACGTGACCTTATTCCCCGTATCATATAACTTCAGTAAATTTTGACAGTTCTCGAAAATAAGTGCGGCACGATGAATCCCTCCACCACAGCTGTTCTGTCGGTGACGTAAACGATATTTTTTTCAACAAACTACAAATCCAGTGGCAGGCTGGTGAAACACTAGTATGCGGCTGCTTCTATTCTGGCCTGATAACACGTCCCTACGTCAGTCCGCCTCGCAATGTTAAAAATAGCTGATTGGAACTGAGATTGCTGCTTCGCCGCAGGCAAGTATTTTAATCAATATTTCCCAGAACCACAAAGCTCGGGCATACATTCTACTGCACTCGCCTTTGTCCAATGCTTTGGTTTTGTGGAATAACCAAGTACACGAGCGTAACAATTTCATTTTATCACTTAAGTTTTTCACCAGCCTGGTAATTTGTTTTCGAATATACTATTTTATAAACGTCCTTCCTTTCCCCACATTATTTCTTAAATTAGCTAAATTTCTAAATTACACTTATATCAGATTATCGGCACTAGAAATACCGCATTGAAGTTATCATGTTGTTTTCCCCTTCTACATTTCACGATTTCACTATCCTCTCTTCGCTCAGGCCAACTCTGGCATTCACCTTCTATAAGTGATCTTTGTAACACGTTGGTATAATATTGGCAGCACAATGTTATGTACTTTTCGGGGTACAGTGTTTTTCTTTTCGTAATCTTATACAGGACCCAGCCTTTAGCACGACCAGTGTACTCAACATTAAGAATCACTTTGCATTTAGTTCATCTTGGTTGGTCATGCGCAGACTTTCTCGGTAAAAATGCTTGTCTGACTCATATTATATATATATATATATAATATTATATATATTCTATGCCAGCAGCATCGCAAATTGCCGGCAGAGTATTCTGAAGTAACACACAATTCACGTTGTCAGCACAAACTGTTTCTGCAGGCTGGGTACAGGACAGTTAAAAAAAAAGCAAGTCAACGCTCTTTCTCCAAGAGTCTCAAAAAGGAATGGCACCCACAGTATGCTTCAATATGGGATATCCATAGGATTAAATAGCAATTTTAACACAAAGTCAATTATCCACGAAGCAATACTGTTGGCCTATTTTCAGTTCAAAATAGTTAAGTTGTATTAACCGCATCTCTACTGCTCAAAATGTATTATTCATGTAAATGTTTTCGTCCCTAGTTTTCGGATTGAGAAGAGTCAAGAAAACAGTATTACAAAATAAATAAAATTAACAACAACATTGGATAAATGATGATTAAAATTTATGTAAGATATTAAGTTGATTATTTTGTACGTGTTTCTTGTACTCACAACATGTCGTTTCCTCCATGTGATTCAGCAGGCTCCGTTTGCAAAGTGCATTGCTGGCATATCTGCAACAAAATGGAATTGCTTAGTGTCACACAATTTATATCTAAAGCTGTTCATTAAATACATATGAAAGAACTTATTTTTATACCTCGTACAGTGAAAGAAACAATATTATTTCATATTTTTATGTGTAAAATATGCGTTTTTTATTGATATTGTGAGCTATGTAAAATCTTCTCTGAACTTATTTTGAGATAAATTATATTACCGAGATATCTTAAATAAATTCGTAATACTGCTAATTAATCCACCTATATTCAGTATGTTCTCACAACATTGAAGAATATTATTACAGCTATAATAATGTAAACTTATAAAATACGAAAAAAAAGTTTGAAAGATTATTAATTATAGTTTCGAGTTATATTTTAAAACATACTATTCCTACATATGTAATTATGAATATGTATACGACAGGAAAGAATCAATATTTTGTAATTATTATTTCCTAATCATATTAATTATAAACATCAAATACATCAAACAGTGAAACTACTTTTGTTTTTAGTACTATTTTATATCAGGCAAATGAGTAAAGGAAACTTTTTGTGTCAAAGAGGAGGATATTCATAATACGTGACTGTCGTTATTGTTACCAAACAATAGTATCAAAACTGTTTCATAAATATTACGTCAAGCTATGAACTAAGATACACATCCTGCAATAAATATAAACATACATGTGTAAGTAATTCATTTACCTCCCAAAAGCACATTTTGAAAGTACATCTGTGTATTATTCTCATTGCTGGATTATGAAATGGGCAGAGTAGGCAACTGCCTATGGACTCCAAACTGTTTAGTTGCCCCGCGAAAAAATGGTTGTATTTTATTTGATTAACAGCAAAAGGAATTAAACCATTCTTATTTCTCAAATCATTTCCAATACGCAGAATAATTAACCAGCTAAAGAAATAAAACTTTATTGAATCATTTGTGTAGATATGATATTGTATTGTACAGTGTAAAGTACCAACCAAACTAAAGTATATATATAAACCATACAGATAAAGTTCAAGTATAAAAAGATCCTTAAAAACTAATTTTTTATAAGCTGTCAGTTTGTAAAAAGAAGTTATATGTAATCTACGTACGTGTAATATATGTAAGGTAGGGATATAACTTTGTTTAAAAATATTTTTTATTGCAATGTAGATACTACATTGAAAGTTATCGAGAACAACAAACTGACAAAAACATAGGATCCTTTCACAAAATTTTTTGTGAGTCCTGAGTTCCCACCGTTCTGACAAAATAAATGCTAAATGAATCTTCGAGAACACCAAAGCATATAGACCTACGTACATATTTGCTCAGCCCAACTCAAAATTATCTCTTTAATCATTAGATGCTTGCTTGCCTTACTTGAAATATGGAAATAACTATTATCAACTAGTTTGTTGAGCTCTAAGTTAATAGTGAATTTGCAATAAAGTATTATTCTGAAACTGAGAATCTCTTATATCTTAAGTATTGTTTAGATAATACAAACTATGCGTTTGCATTCAATTAATATAATTTAGTACTTAAATTTTTCATAACCAAACTGTTAAATCATAAACAATTTCTGAGGGTTTATTTATATTATGATATATATTATTTAATTTATATATTTTATTGTATGAAATATAGATTGCTTAACACATTAAGAACTCTTTCAATTTCTTGAATGGAACGAAAATCTTATTACTTGTCTAAACTTCTGCAGGATAATGTCAGCGCCCGAAAAGAGGAGGAATCAAACAGGTGTAGAAAAACGAAACAAACATAAAGTGAAACTCAAGAATCTGCGTGAACAAAGGACAAAGACACACATTTTTCTCTAACTTGGGTTTACTCGCAAGTTAACAGAGGCTGATGATGAACCAGCTACCTCTTCAATTACATCTACCAACGAAATAGTGATGGTAGATCTTGAACGTTTTTTTGAGGATGACAATATTGTTCAAATGCTGGATTCAGTTAACGTTGAGGAATTTATTTATATTACAAAAACAAAGAAAAACAGGGTCGAGGAATATCAGAATGGCACAGGTTTATGGAGAAAAATTACCAGTGATGTGCGCGATTTGGCACATTATAAGTCCCTTGGAATATCAATTATTTTCCTTCTTCAAACAGGCAGTGTTAAGATGGCTAAATAAATTTCAGCTACATTAGTAGGATTATATACCTTCGGGTACAGGCATCAGGAATCGGAGCTCGCGGACGTATGGGAACTCGGTTGAGGTCACAACCGAAGGTAGCGGCCGGCTGCTTGGGGCTGCATTTATCCACAAAATAACCAGTTTTACCACAGAATTAAGTTCATGAATTTATGATTTTGCTCCAAAATCGCCTATTTTCAATAAAATGTATTACAAAAAAATGGAAAAAAGTCCCAACGGAGTCCTCACATAAGCAAAACGAATTTTGTGGCTCCTCGATGCGAGAACCAAAGAGTTCTCAGAGAAACAAGCGGACCCGAGGCTGCTAGCGGGATGAGTCACATAGTCCTCAGAGCAGTAAAAGCGTATTCGAGGCTCCGAACCAGGTCCAGCGGATCGGGAGGATCAGCAGACATGGCCCCCTCTCCCTTAACCTACATCATGTACCCCTCTCTACACCCCCCCTCCAAAGACCCTGATTGGAACACACCCAACCGTAAAACGTTGAGAAAATCGAGGAAAAATTTAAATTACTTACTCGAACCACCACGTTAGAAGAGGGTGACCTTGAAATTGACCTCAATGACAAACTAGACGTGTCAAGAAAAACCTTAGAAATTAATTACACTACTGACCCCGATCACCACGTTGAATGTGGGTGACACTGACATTGACCCCAGTGACCCTAAAAGAAAAATCAAGAAAAAATCGAACAAATTCTTTAAAATCTAGTAATAAATTACGTTTATGAGCGCAAACGTTATTTTAGATGTGGCTGACATGAACTACTAGTAATTACAGACTTAAAAAAAAAAAAAACCAAAAAAATATTTTAAATAGTAACAAAAATGAGAAAAAAATTACACAAATAATGTGGAAGACGAAGATGGATATGTGTGTCCTTAAGAGTGCGATTCTCGTAAAGATTGCAGAGCAAAACATCTCGACATATATATTTAATTTGCCTATATAGCCGATCGATTAATCGCCCCCCCCCCCCNNAAGAGCGAATTATTGGCTTTATGTAACACACATACCCTCAACCCCTTCCCCGTCAACCCACCACCCTCACACCTCTCGTAGCTCCACTTCCCTATTTTACCCACACGACTCTTCGGCCCTCACCACTGACTCGGAATAGCACGACCCACTCACAATTTACTCACCATAGCTCATCCTTCTCACCATCCACCCTCCTCATCAACCCACCACACTACACAGCACACACAACCTGCCCCCCACCAACCTCTATATGTCAGAACACCAACCACTCCCCACGACCCGTCGATGCACAACAAACAACACCTTCACAGTCCAGTTAGTTTACTCCATTCCATTTCATAACTATAGTCAGACCTACTCTTCGGTTACAGACTGCAAAAAATAATGGGAGGATTAACTGTCATGTGTAAGGTAATATTCGCAAACTTGTGTGGGAAACACAATTTTCTTTACGTGTAAGGTAAAATTACCGCGATCTGGAGTAAAATTCACGTACATGGTAGTGGAAAATCCCATACATGGATGGGAAAATTACCTTACGACGTGTGGATCTCCTCGTCCATTTGTAACTATTTGATAATGGTATTTTATATATTTTTTACCTTAAAGTTAATGTTCATTATTTAGTTATACAAGCTGTACAACATGGCTCTTTATATGTAAGGTATAATTACCGCACTCTGGGGTAAAATTCACTTAGAAAGCTGTGGAAAATCCCACAAACGGATGGGAAAATTGCCTTACGACATGTGCATCTTTTCAGCATTGTCTCAACAGCTAAGTGGAAGGACAGGCGGAAGAAACTAAACGAGACGCCATGTTGGACAGCTGGTAGGACTTACATTCCTTACGGAGGGCATAGTACTAAGAAATAAAAACTAATTTTAAGGTAGAGAAAATGTCTAAAATACAATATAATCAAATAGTTACTAATTAAAAGATTGTAAAAAATTAAATATGATAATTTGTAAGGGACCGTGAAAAACGAATAACTATTTGTTCCCGTGTTCAAATTTCAATATACGCAGTTATCTTTACTCGAATAATTTCCATGTCAAGGGAATTATTAAAAGAAAGGTATTGACTTTAAAGCACAAATAAAGCCACTAAAGAAATTCTACACAAAATTGGCTTTGTACCGCACAAAAGTAACTCAGCAATCTGTTACAAAAAATAATTATTAAAACTAGTTCCAGGAATAAATAATTTTTCAAGTTACTCTTAGGATAGTGGGAATGTTCTAGCTTATAATAAGAAATATATTTTAGGTAAATTTTGTATAATTATTTCAATTAAAAATTTTGCAGCTATTTTGAATTTATTATTTTGTTATTTTTCGTGGTGGAATCCTTTAACATGTAAACAATCCCTAACATTGCTACGCTTTCGTCGTGATCTAATGGATAGCAAAACGGCTTATTGTGATAGAGAACCTTGATTCACTCCCAACCACCAGCAAGTGTCGAGGATTTCAGAGTTGAGGTTTCGGTTACTATTCATCAGAGGATACAGGTGATAATAAAAATTAATAGTACTAATACCCTACGATATATTTTAATATTATTTTATTATTCAATGTAGTTAATATTCCATTACTTCTATGTGATTTCCCCCCACTTTTGTCAGGTACTTTTTCCGTACGATTAGGGAATAGTACTTTACTTGTTGTATAAATTTACTCTACATTTAAGAGGTAATTCTACCTTACATGTATAGGTAATTAGCTTCCCTTAAACGTAAGTGAATTTTATCTCAACGTTTTGTTACAGTGAACCCCACCTTCACTAGTTAGCTGCAAAACCTCATCTGATTACTCGCTAAAGTTCGACTCCCCGTCCAACTACCACCGTGCTATGCACCCTCTCCTCACACTACAATCAATTCAGCCAGCTCTATTTACTCACTTTAGTTCGACCCACTCCACCCCACTCACATATTACATTGACTACTTGGTCGGCTCCAAACACCCCTTCATTACCATTCGTGATTGACTCTGATCATAAGAATGACCATTACTAGCTGGCCGTGCCAATAGACCGTAACAACTGACAAGGCCAGCCAACCAGGCTGACGAAACAGTCTCAGTATCACGTACCTAAAAAACTCATTTTTTCAAATACACTGAGAAAGAGCTTTTGTTGAATCAAAGAAAATTCGTTTGGCGTAACCAATTGTTTTTTTTTTTTTGTTAGAGGGCAGTAAAATATTTGGTTGTTAACCAAAAATTATTTTGTTTTCCTTATATGGCTGCCCTAAACTTATATTTGATTGGTGCAACTGAAGATTTGTTTGCTCTACGTACATTTCACAATTTCATTTCGGATAATATAAAAATCCTGGAAATCCGACTGAAACTTGAACCTTGGTTAGTTGCACCAGCGCCCTATGACCTAGCTACCCCGGCTTAAGTGCCTACTTATTAAATTGGAATGTGGTCATGCATATGGTTAAATACTGGACAACGTAAGAAAATTAATATTTCAAGTTTTACAGCATTACTTTTTAATTTTCCGTTGAACTTATTTTGCTATGATTTTTATGCTATTATCAAGTATCAACAAATTAACTTATCATCACTATTACTATCTTAATTGTAAAAAAAAAACTACAGAGTTGTATATTTGAAGGAAGGCAAGTAAATAAATGGCCAAACCTATATATGCAGTCGATTAAACTAAATATCTTGTTGACATTTTAATTTATTTTGCCTCAACACAAAGGTTTTGTATACTCAAGCGCGTATTTTTTTGCTGAACAAAATTAATTTTGTTACTTTTCAGGTTTTTTTAACAAAACAAAATATTTTGTTGGGGCAAATAAATGAACTTTTGGCCCTATACAAAAAATAACTTTGTTGGCTTTGTACAAAGCTTTCTCTCAGTCTATAGTATAATGGAAATTCCCAAATATTACGACACCATTAAGAATCTCATGATTACTAGTGAACGAACCTTTTCGCAGGTAAAGTTGCTGAAAAATTTTAATCGATCATCAATGACAGAGAACTACTAAATTAACTAGGCATTATCAAAACTGAATGCTATTGTTTCACATTATATAACATTTCAAATTATACTAAAATACTTTACCTTAAAAAAAGTGAAAAAATATGATGTGTGAAAAAACATACTCTATAATAACTTAATATGTTCACTAGTTTAACAAATCTGTTTAAGATTATTTTGTGCAATAAAATTGATAGTTTAATGCAATTTCTCTTTGATAAAACTAAAAACCTCGTTAAATATGAAATAAAATTGATCATTTTTTATATAAAAAATCTTTGGAGATAATTTTTGAGAAAGCCCCCGAAATATCAAGTACCTATAGTAGCCTGCACAGGGTTTAATCTGGCTCTGATTTTTCTCATTCAGCGAGTCAAGGAAATTAACTGTGCTGTAATAAATTGTAAGTTAATGATGAAATTAAGAGTTCGTTTTTTCATTCAATAGTTGTAATTGATAATCATATCCTATTTCACATTTTAAAAATCATTCGTTTACCGTATGTATCTCTTCCTTACCTTTGAATTCAAAGAAACACTGAAAGCTAACGACAATTTAGTAGTTTAACAAAATGCGGAAAGTAATATTTCGCATTGGCAAACCATTAAACTGCAAATGCTTTGATCTTACATAAGCGGTTCGTACAACTATTTCAAACGTAAAGCGATTTTAAAAGCAAGAAACTCAAAGCGATTCACAATAGGAAAGCGTTTGATTTACTTAAATACTAAAATCAAATTTAACTCAACCGCCACATTTTCCATATTTTCTCTGCACTAATTTAACCGGTGTTAGGCAACAATGTATTGCATATGCTTTACTGTTTTTACTGCCAATAGTTGTTCGGCATAGTTTACGGTAGATATACTATAGTGATCACTGGAAACTGAAATATACAGTTATTCATAACTCTCTTCCGTGCGCTATTGTTTCATTTGTTACCGATTAAGTCAAGTAGTTTGAACATAACGATGCAGACGAAACGCGAGCAAACAGAAATTATTTAATAAACGGACTTTTACGTCAATAGAAAACCTACCCACCTTCGGCGTGCTATATACTACGCTTCGATATCCGGATCCGTTGCAACTGGTCGCCGTGATTGATTCGCAACAAGGGTGCGTGTAAAAAATGGACATGTTCAACTTCATCGCATCGCAGAACAGCACATGGAGCAGGCTCTCAGGGTAAGTGGTGCGTGTTGAGGCCGAATATTACCTCGACGGCTGCTCAGGCATAGCGACAAGGGGATTTACAGTTTATAGGGATAGAGGTAGTCGATACTTAAATATTTTATACCTATACATTTTTTACTTGAAACTCTCCCTCCCCTTAATCTGGTATCAAATTTAAATTATTGCCATACGTTTCAACTTAATTTGCTCGAAGTTTAACAGGTTTATATAATAGCGGAGCAAAATCATTTAAGTAATAATTCTGACAAGGGGCGAAATGAAAAACTTGTTTCCGAAAATTACAGGTATTGTCTTTATATTAACTACAACTAACAACAATAAAATATTTTAATATTTTACTTTATCTATTCAAAAAATTTGCTAACCCTGAAGATGGGTTGTATGGAAAGTACGTTTTTGCAGTCAAATAACTTTATTCGTATTAACAGTAAGAAACCATTAATTAAGGGGAAAATGATTTATTTACCTTTATAATCAATATTATGGCAGCCATATGAACATATCTTATCTACACTCTCAACTAACCTAACAAGCCGAAATTGCATCGTGTTACGGAATCAGAAACATTGGGAAATTGTCGTCAACGACAGTGAACAGACCAACAAGTCAAATCGTTTTTTTTTTAATATTTCCCGTGCGAAGAAACTCGGAAATGCAGATATAGCAGCACTTCAAACCGTACAGAAATTACACATTTCAAAGCATTTCAGAACCTTAAATAATATATAAATATTAAAACAATACATCTGCATGAATTCAAACAAATTTATAAATCACGACGCTATAGAAAAAAGCGAATTTTTAACGTGTATTATTTAAGGCATTGATTTCAATTCTTATTAGGATGATTAGAAATAAATTACAATACCTCAGTTGAAATGGATTCAATCCACAATGACTTACATAATTGTAACTATCTTGAACTGTTGCACGTAGTGTAATAATTGAGAAATTTACTATCCGTAGCTGTGAATATATATATATATATATATATATATATAATTCGTTATAGCCATTAGTTCTGAGTTCATAAATAATCTTATTTATCTTTTGGCTGGCAGAAATATATCCCCTTCTCTNCGTTTTTAAATACGATTTAATATGTTTGTATATTGGTATCAATGATACTAATAATTTCTTCAGACAATAAGTTTATAGACCAAAATAATTATTATGTGCGTTATAAATTTTTCGTTTCTGATCATTTAAATTATCTAATAAACAATTTGATATTTTGGTCAGTTTTGTGCTGTCACTACTAAGATTTCCTAGGTGTAAAAGAATGCATGTACCGATTCAGAGAAACCTCGAGCATCAATAAATAAATAAATAAATAATTAAATAAATAAAAAATCACCTAGAAGCTAAGGGAGGCGTAGAGTATTTTATTCAGTGACATAACTTTATTGATAGTCAGGTTGAGTACAACAGTGTTTGAGCATATCTAATACTTGGGAAAGGGTTTGCCAATTATAGCCAAATAAAGCACACAATTCCCACATCAAAGAAAGTCCCGGTCTCAAACTTTGTGTTCTTTTACGCAATACTCCCAGTTTCATAACTATATTCGCCGCAAGGATAAATACTCTTTTGTAATAAGAGCTAGGTAAGATACGGATAATAAAATACCAAAGTTCATAGAACATTAAATTAAGGAAGTGCCCTACCTAATATGACGATAGTAGTTTTATTTATATCTCAAAATTCTAATAAATTTTATAATATTGAGAATAATCTCCGCTAAAATTGATACAATACGTATAAATATGTATTAGTTGTCTCTTATCAACTGTTAAAAAATGTGTGACGTCGTTCATTTCGATAGCGCAACAGAAAACACTCATACTCATGGCCTGAAGTAACCATTGTGGAATATTTTGCATCTATAATATAAAATGATTTATTTTATTTTAATTTGAATTATTACAACCTACGTAATAACAGACAGTATACAGTATGTATGAACAGTTCCGGGTATCCGATGATAAAAAATCCAAGATGATATATTTTTATTTTTCTGTATATCAACTTCTACGTAACTTCTTATATTTTTCGATACACTTGATACAATAATGGTTGAATGGCTGGAATATATTCTAAATATTATTTTCCATGATCGTCTTTATATAACGCATTATATTAATCTAGGTCGATGGAATGTCATAAAAATTATCCTTTAAAGATTATTTTAATTTTAGCGAATAGAAAAAGTCTGCTGGTGCCAAGCATGAAAATAAAGGGAGTGATGGACCACCATAAAGAGTCGTATCACTCTAAAATTTGTTTGCAAATATATCACACCAGTGTATACGTATAGTGAGAAAGAACGGGTGGTAAAGTTATTTCGCCATGCATTCATGGTAGCGTTCCTACATTTGCTCAGGAAACATTCAAATGCATAGGGAAGTTACACAATTATGTGTTGTAGCGGTGCTAAATATCCCTATATTAGCAGCCTGATATAGTGCAGTATGTCCGTAGACTGTATAGCTTAAAATCTTCAATTGCAGTTTAGGAAGTAAACAAAAAAAAATTTACAGTATAGACAAAATCCGTGGGAAAATTATTTCTGTGTGGGCAGAAAAATTGTAGTTAAAGAATATCCGATTACCAGAGTTCATTATTCGTCTCAGAAGTCACTTCTGAACAAATATATACATTGTTTAATTAATGGAATGTTCTAAGGAAAAATATTTATGACCAGGTAGATTTAGGCAATCAAAATGATTGTCTTCAGTATCAATGTTTTGTGACGCACTTTTGATTGTCTCGGTTTACTAGAGCTCGCCCACAAAGAAAGATTTATGTTGGTCGTACTTGAAATGCTCTGTTTCTTCATTAATTACTGTCGCTTGAAAATTTTTGGATGCTGGTTTGCGGTTTCAACAATGTCTCAACAATAATTCTCGTGCCAAGTATTCATTAAGATTTAACGAAAAGTGTAAACGTTATGCATGAGGTTTCATTGTAAGTATTTCCACCAGCGGCTAGGCTATGGAGGCATTTGTCTCTCCGAAAAAAATAAAGTCTTGATATTTCTTAGACAGACAGTGTATATTCCGGTTTTGTTTTTTGTTGAATAAAGGTATCAAATGTATGAAGACTTGGTTATATTAATAAACACAGTAGGTTCATATTTATTACTGCACAAACTGCGTATCTGCCAGGCGTTGTGCCACTTTACGTGCTATTTCGAAGCTACCAACTGGTCTGAGATGGTTACCCCAAATCAGTATTTCTTGTAAATTTGAAAATGTCGAAATAAATATATTGCAGATAAAAGTTATGAAGTTTATATTGGTGATAAGAATGAAGCCCCGGTGTCACTAATTAAGGGGTATGAAATCGCCAGTCAACTATCCAGGGTTTTAACTGCATCATCCGAGAGAACTTTGTGCTATAATGTGTTGTTTAATCTCACTTATTGTATGATATTAATAAATGGAAACACAAAAATCTTCTTGATTTAAGTTTGCATGCATTACTTAGTAATCAGTTCATACTATGAAGGTTTATTTATGTCATATTTTACAGAATAAAACTCATAAATTTCATAAGTGCTTTATCAGAAATAATCTGTATACCATTGCGTAATATTTTTTTCCTCTGCATTTCACGCCAATCGTTATATTATTTCATAGAATTCTTAACAAGTACAGTAATTGTTTTTTCTGAACATGCCAAACGCCTCTGCATGAAAATCGAGGCTAAGGCAACGCTTTCAAATGGGACATATGATTAACTTTATTTATTTCTGAATAATGAATACTCCTTTTTGAAATATGAAACGATTTCACTGCTTCTGTCTGCTACCACTAAATAAATTAAACCCTGCATGTTATGGGAAAGTATTCTTTTTTGGCAAAATGTCTTATCTGTTGTAAAAATTTCAACCTGACATTCGAAAGGAAAAATAAATAGCAGAGCATAAAGGTTTTCAGAGACTGTACATCACAGAGTTCTGCAAAAAGTGGGATGAACAGTTATCGCAGCCTGTCGCTGGTGCCTTCCCCCCCCCCTTTTTTTTTCGCTTGATATGCTGAAATACCTAAACTTCTCCCCCTCAACATCCACTGCTCTCCACTCACGCAGCCCGCGATCCATTCAAACTGCGACGGAAACCGCGCCCTCATTATCAGAGGCGATTTATATCTGTTATTAACCGCGCGTAGCTTTCGCTATTGTCCATGGCGCCGTAATGAATGGCACGATATTTGTTCCGAGAGCAAAAATCACCCCTGTCATCTGGTTGTGCCTTCGTTTCTTGTCCAACCCCTTCCACCAACCCGCATAAAAAAAAAAAAGGTAAATTTCCACTGTACACGATAAATCGCCTTTTTTTGTGCCTACATTCGCACAGAAGTCTCATTAAAAATAATTTGCGGCAGTACGTACTTAGTCTTTATAAGCGAAGCAAACCGTTTCCTTTAGCACGTTGCTCTTAGCAATTCAATCAGTTGACATAGTGCTAACACTACTCCTATTATCTAGTTTTTTTTTATGTTGAGATTTGAAATTATACTCAAAACACTAAGATATATACACGTCCATTGGGAACCTAAAATTTACTAGTCTTTAGCTTGCACCTTTCGCAATGTCTGTGAAATATATTACCGGTTGTACTTGAAATACGAAAGAAATCTGCTGATTTCGGAAAAAAAGTTATTGTAATCGCCCAGATAAAATAATTTAATTTGAGAAAGTTTATATATAGACGGACGAAAATAGAAATGGGGAGAGAAGATATCAGATAATAAATTTAAAAAACTTATAAAAACCAACAATATCTAGTTTTATAGCAAAAAAAAAACACCTTTGGCTTGATAAAAACGTAACGGATAAAATATAAAATATTTCCATGGATCAAATGTTTTAAAATAAATCTTAGTGCGATAACAATATAACATTAACCTTTTAGGTTTCCAAAAGTACGTATCAAATACTGCCCTTTGTTTCGAGGATTAAGTAAATCTTCAGAATTTCAAGTGCCTATAAAGAAAAATTTACGGCATGATGTAATAAGAGATTGTGTATATGTAAATATGTGTGTTATATATGTGCATATATATATAAACACAATTTCCCACATACATATGTGTGTATATCGATGAGTTCACACAATATAATAAGTCGCAAGCAATCCGGAGTATTGGCGTGTCCCTGGCAGCGAAGGACTAGGCGCTGGTTTAACAATGCGCCCTTAATGCAAGAACGACTGAAATGCAGTTACTAACAATTTGGTTTACCTCAAATTCGAGTAAATATTTTATATATATTGAAGTCGAACAAATATTTTTTTATTTCAGTTTTGCCGCTTCACCAATATAAAATTTGAAATACGGACGTGTAATTAAAGTGTAAAAATAAATAAAGTTTCCTGTTGTAAACGTTTTCCATCCATAACCGACCGCAACATGGTACAATCCAGCTTGCAGAGCTTAGAATATTTAACAGATTCCTGCTGTTTTTCAGCTACAAGTGGCCTACGCCTTTAAGGCGAAACTGATATTTCAAGAGATTAAACAGGTACTATTGCTATATCAGCTGGCAATATTCAACGGAAATATTTATACACTAGGAAGCAGTGCCCACGACATTTTAGTTTATAGTAAATCAGTAGAAAACGTTGCAAAATTAGATATTTAAAGTTACAAAAATAACTAATTACCCAGTGAAGTCAATGCAACAGTTTTCATCAGCCTGCAGTTAATTTTCAGTATATACAAATACTTAAAATTTTTAAGCTTGAATGTGTATTTTGTCACGCACTATCTCACTCACTGAACGTTTTTTCTATCTGCTGCATTTTTAAGGCGTTACCAACATACGTCTTAATTTCAGACTATAGTATGATAGAACTACTATTTCCCTACTGGTTTTGTCCAGTATTTGGCATTCACTCAATTTGTTCCACGCGGTACTGAACTTGGTACAGCTCAAAACACAATAATCGGTCGTACAATTTAGTGCTATTTCACATTGAAGACAATCACTCTGTAGCATATCTGACGAGTACAAGAAATAGAAGAAATATTTCCCCTGGGATTATTTTTGGAAAATTCATCATTTTTTATATTTTTTTTGTAATCATAAAGACGAATTCTTTCCTCGGTTAAGTTAGTTGTATTACTCATACAAATTTTTCTACGAAAGATGTATTTTGATCCAATTTAGGTACGACGTTTTTGTAACTCACATTGCATGATTATTTCCAGTCATATCCGCAAAGCAAAGATACATCCACGCCGTGTAAAATAATGATCTGAACCACGGGGATCGAGTTTCCAGATATTTTCAATCCTCTGTTCGTAGCTGCAAGAGAGCATGTTTACGAGGGGGAGTTTTCTGAGGCGAGAGTAAAGGGCTGTTCAAACAGAGCGCTTCAACGACTCCATTTGAAATGCATACGTGCCCCAGATGTTTGCAGCCCAGCCATCGCCAAAAAACGAACAAGTCGCTACAATCCCACGAACCTCAGCTTTTACATAAATTGCGGGGGGCATGGCGTACTTGGTTAAGCATGCAAATTGTTCGTTACTCCCTTACGTCATTCCCCGACTCGAAGAGCTCTCACCACTTTCTCACCACGTCATAAATGTTAGAAAATGCATCCGATGGTAACAACGAACAACGTGCATGAAAATTGTGACTCTGCGAAGAATGCGAGACTGCTGCACTCTACAGTGGAAACTGAAACGTTATCGTACGTGTCCACTCGATATTTTTTTTTTTTGCGCACTTCCTAATCATTGCATCGATAAGGAGTTTCAAAAGAAACTGTTTACAGCCTTTCGAAGTTCTTGCTATTCAAATTCCTTAAGGCGGTCATGCAATTAAATAAAGTTACGTTATTTTTGAAATGACAATAAAATATTAAGAAGTATTCATGAAATTTGAAATACTGGCTAGCAACTAGCTAAGCTGTCCAGTTTCAGCAGACTAAGTATATGCCGCTCGTGCGTTCGAATTTCAAAACGGATAAAAACAAAAATTGACATTTTAGTAGGTGAGACTTTCTTTTTACTATAGCGTAACAGTTACACACATAAAAGTATCAATTAAGCCTCACTGGAAAACTGCATGTATCTGTAGACACGGTAAAGTCTCGGTTCGAATAATTGCGGTACGTTTACAAACACATTTCTTTTTACTGAAATGATTCTTTACATTATAAGTGTTATAGGAAATTATTTAGAGGGTTTAAATCTCTGCAGTGTTACATGAATTTGTTTACAAATCGGCAAACTTTTTTCACTAGTTTTAACACATTCTTTATTAGTGAATAACTAGTATTTTACCTGTATTTTACTATTTTATAGTGTTGTTGTGTACATAGATTTTTACTACGGAATGAGTTGCGATGTAAATCGAATTACGGACATTCATTTCCAATGTCACCGCTATAGAGAAACGGTGGATGCCCAAGTGTCTTAAAATAGCACCTCTACTTTGAAGATAAAGTAGCACGAGTCGATTCCTGTGCATTTTCAAATTATACATGACGACAAATATTCGCAATATAGATTACATAAAACTGCAACGAGCCTATCCAAAAAAAAAACAACGATTTCTTGGCGACGTTTTGACTTATCCGACAAGTATTTAAGATTCATAAAAAGAAAAAAATTCCTTAAAAACATCAGAGATTGCTACATCACGCTTTTTTCCTAGTAATTTGCGATTACAATACACAATAATTAATGTAAATACTACAAATCAATTTTTTTCCTCTTAGGAGTGATTGATTCCTTATTCTGTAGGTGATTTGGGCAGTCAAGACTTAGTGGTACTAAAGGTTTTCTGCAAAGGCTAGCCACTATTTTCCACAGTACTGTAAACTGCGATTATTTGCTCCTACTAAAGTAAATTTGCAATATTAAAAATGTTTGTTTTCCTGACATTTGGTAAAGGGGTAGCAAACATTACTTGAGTATATAACATTAAATATTAAAAATATCTAGCTACAGATTCCTGTTACTTTACGAAATGACACCAAAACAAACATACTGAATAACTAAAAGTTACCCAAGCAGGTGCAAAGTAACGCCGGTTCGCGGTATAAAAAAAACTCAAAACCTAGTCCTGAAATTTAAAAGGTTCTGATACGTTCCAGAATAGAGCCTGTATTTAAGAACAATTTGTCTTTGAAGTACAATGTAAATACAAAAGCATTTTAACGGTCGAATAACATATGCGTGCATGAAATATTTTGTATTTGCTTGTTACTGTAATTATACACGTATTAAATATACAGAAGATAAAAAAGTAAGTGATTCTTTCTACTCGATCTTTACCAATTTTGGTAAATACGACAATATATTTTTAACTGATTCTTAAAATGTCACATTGAAGATTTTCATGCAAATCTCGGCTACAGTTGATACGTATTAAGTGCGAATATAATTTCAATCTATAAATAACTGTTGCATATTAGTTATAGTCGAAAACTTACCTACAACATATCGTGTACGATAAAGCCTAAAAGTAGTAATTAATTTGAAACCGTAAGTAAAACATTTATTCAAGTGCAAATATTATAAAATGTATGAAAACTGGACTACCGTTTTTCTTTATAAAGTGTAGTTAAACACAAAATCTATAACAAAACAAATTAATTTTTTTCATTTCTCTGGTGCTGCCGACCTTATTTTGCATAACATTTTGTGAGGTCAAAACAAAGTTAAGGTTTTCATTTCGTCTCCCTAACATTTCGTTCTGTTTCTTTGTTCAGAAGTCTCAATCAAGTTTTAAAATTGTTTATCTATTCAAGCAAGGCGTTAAAAACAACAATAATAAAATAACCTTTAATATAATATTATATTTGTATTTAGTAATATCAATGGTCACGAGTAGTGTATATGTGAGGATACTGACACAATGTATTTGGAATGGGAGTATACGGCATGTACGGCTTGAATGTTTGTAAGGGGGAGGGGTGGCTTTCTTCGGCTCGACTCGGGATTGCTGACCTACCCGAAGGTGCTCAGCAGTTACGTCCACTAATTCTTCAAGCAAATATGTTTGTTTCTTGTAGCCATATTGGTTTTATAGGCATAGAGTATGCCAAATCTAATATCTGTATTTACCCTAGTTTAAAAATTATGTTTTCATCTGGCAGAGTACCTACATATAAAATGTACACTGTGTAAGTTTTTTGCTGACTATAATTGTCGAATTTAGGACCACAAGTTTTTTCTTTAAACAACTAAACATAATTGTTAGGTATTTTATTTTAACGAATAAATAATTAGGCGATTATTTAAATTCATGTGTGCATCGACTTTGGGCGTTTCAGAACCATACTATGCCTACAGCATGACCCGAGGCAGAGATGTGGTCGGTTTTAAGTTAATTAGACAATCATTACTTATAAAAACTGCATGAATTATGGTCATGAGTTTCAAAAAGCAACTCGATGAATTCAAATTTTTAAAGAAAATATTTAGATTTGTGGTAAACTGGAGTGAATTGAGAAGCTTAAAGAAAGAGAGAGAGCAAAAGAGAGTGGGGGATAAATAAACTTGCATAGTTTTACAAATGTCGATGCACATATGAATTTTAAAAATCGTCTAATTTTTTATTTTTTTTTAAATTTCTCTTTTAATTACATTAAGTTTTTTTAATAAAAAATTTACTTCATAAATCTAATAATTATAGTTAGAAAACTATTTACACAGTGTTTATTTCATGTGTAGGTGCTCCGCCAGATGAAAAAATAATTTAAAAAATAGGATTAAAACAGATATTCGATTTGGCATATCCTATGCCCATAAAACCAATAGAACTACCAGAAATAAACACATATGCTTGAATAATTATTGGACGTAACTGCTGAGCTCCTTCGGGTAGGCCAGCAATCCTGAGTCAAACCGAAGACCACCCCCCCCCCCTTTTCATAAAATATTCATTGAAACCGTACAAGCCAGACACTCCCATTTAAAATACATTGTGCCAGTATCCTCATATATACACTACTGTCATGTATCATGAAAACAATCATATGCAAATGCTATGAATTGGTGTGAAAACCAGGGGAAGCACCCAGCATTAAAAATATGTGCAAATTTTTGTGTTTCCATCAAAATTATTAGATATTTTGCATAATTTAAAATCCGTCGTCGTGTATTAAACACAATACTCCATGACGCTTGATATCGTTATATGGTGGAATTAAGCATCATAGTCTTTAGATCCTTTATTTATTTACACAAAATTTCTTTACTAATGTGACGCCCGGTCGTCTCATGTCTGGCACCGACGACTTTCCTGCATAGAAATCTACGTTGTCGCCCGCCTGCACCAGAAAATTTACCTGACGTAATTTCCATTTTCATCGCTGTTCGGCTGAGCTGGCTGGCCGGGGCGAATACGTGGATCGCCCGGCGTAGCTGGTGGCCGTCGACAGTTGACTTCGAGGTCCGATGGGGGACAGACGCATGAACACCGACCACGAGTACAGCAGCGCGCCCACGCTACGCCGTCCGGTTGCAGAATAAAGACTGACCCAGGTTCCGGTGATGTGGGGCGCTACTTGCGTTGTGACGTCACTGCTTACTTATCGGCTCAGAGGGTAGGCCAGTCCTAAGTGATGCGACGTGGTCGGAGTTGTTGGACCGGAAGCATTTGTTAAAGTGTAATTCTGGAGCAATATATACCCTTCCTTTCCACGTATATGGGAGGTGTTTATAAACCCTGGCTAGGGCCGAGGACGAGAGGAGTCAGCTCCCGTCAGCGGTTATGGACACACACGTATAAGTTAAGTATTGACAAAGACTCCTCAGGTCTTAAGGAAAAATAATTACGTATGTTTTCATTTTCCCCACATTTGAGTGAAATTTTATGTGATGTTTTGAAAAATCACTTTAAATGATAGATTTTTCCGTTCACTCACTACCTTAGCGAAAGTATTGTGGAACTTCAAATGAAAGCTCGTATTTTGGAGCGGAAATTTTATAGGTATTATATCGTGACGATTATGATTGAATGTCCATATAAAAAGAATGATGTACAAAATTTCGTATTAATGCTCAATGTAGAGCGGATATTTTTTAATGTTTGTAATTTTGAAGAATTTTATTAATATTTTCAATGTTTTTAATAATGGAAAAATAAACGTAAATATATGTAACGTACAAGAAAAAAAAAAGTTTTCTTTGTCTATCGTATGGTGCATATATGACTTTTGGCAGGGTTAATATTCATTTTATGGCCCACATAACATCTTACCTAGAAAATTGGAACTGCATTTCTTTGAATAGTAGTTTTCTCAGTATAGAAAACCAGATAATACATCTTGTGAAGGTTGTTGAATATTGCTGGCAGTTGGCTGGCGTTGACAATGCATGTGATTATCGAGAGACTTAGCCCTGTTGGCCATGGAGGCGAAAAGGAGGGTTTTATCGGGGTCACACTAAAACATTTATTATTAAACCACTAGTGATTATTCCTATCAAAAATAAATCTGTTAAACACCCAGAAAATTTTGTAATTAAGTTTTCTAGGGTGTTTAATTTGCAATGACCTGAACAAGGAATTGTAACGTGTCTGTATTACAAAAATATGATGTCATTTAATGCGTGTGTTTTCCTAATCATTGCGAAGAGCATAAACAACAGAAAAGTGGAAAAAATTGCCTACTCCTACATTAACTAAGCTAACCTTTAAATACTAAGTTTCATGCAAATGGATTCGGCAAAAAGAACTTCGTGAAACTTTGGCGAATAATAGGTCTATCGGGAAGTATATCAAGAACATTGTGTAAACAATAAGAAACATTATTTTGTGTAGATATTTATAATTTGTTCAAAATTCTCTAGGTATCACTTTAAAGTCACTTACCAAGCAGAAGTGGTAAGTATTTTTACAACATAAAGTGGATGTATAATTAAAAAATAAAATAAGAAACGAATATTAAAGATCTCATCAAGTGGAAGTAGTGTATATAAAATTCATTTAACAAAAATGGTATAATATTTTTACATAGAATGTTACAACATGCAGGTAATTATCAGGTATAATATATTTGGACCGATTAATAATTTTTAAGTTATTGCCATTTGTTTTATTAACGGCGAAAGTCCACTTGCTACCTTTTATTGGCCAGAGCTAATCCAATTTAAGATGCAGCGACGAAAGATTACGGCACTCTTAAAATAGATTAAGGATGTACTGTTGATATTGGCAAAATTGTCCAACCACACCTTCATAGGCTTATAACTGAATACGGATGCATTTATTATCATACACTTTTATGCGAGGTTTATATTTTGAGTTGTAAAAATAACCTTTAGCGGCATTATTAAAATTCAGTGTTTGTTAATTATTTTAAAAGTTTTTCCCATTTTTTTTTTTAGGTTTTCAATAAAGGCAACATAATAAAATGCAATAGAAATCTATTAATAATAAGGACAACATTTTCAGCGGAAGTTAGGAGGGACAGACAGACGCACAACACTCTCGCGTACAATGAAAGTTGATTTCACACAATACTGTGTTTTAAAACGAAAGTGTACTACGTAAGGTATGAACGAGAAAAATTATATTAATTAGTTTCGTATTTTTTTGTGGAAAGAATTTATTGTTAGGCAAGATAACAGAAAAAATTACAACCAGCGGCAAGGAAAAAAATTACGGGCAAGGTGTCCAAAAATCAGGAGTGCGATTAACTGATCGTTCAGTGAAGGGTCGCGTGCGCTTAGTCGTTAACACGCTCGGAGTCCTGCGATCAGGCTAACGGCGTTCTGGTCTCGCGGAGTGGAGCCGTAAAAAACACGTAACACTCCTTGCGCACCGTGACAGCTGTTAGCTGAGTTCGCGTGAGCTCACGCCAGACTCACGCGCCACACGCTCGTGTTCATCCGTCGCCGAGGACCAAGACACGTGTCTCCATCCACGTGCGTGGAATATTCCTCAGTCGCCACGTGGAGCTGCGAGCCCCCCCCCCCCNAATAGGTCGCGACTCTTAGTCGCTCGAAAACAAAGCAATCTTGTCTTGGAACACGCTCCGAGAAAATGTACGAGAGAAATAGGGCACGGGGACACAAATCTGTGTTCAGCGGCGTCCGTTACAAATAGCAAGTGATTGCAGTAGTTGTTGATGAAAGTCTTTCCGAGAGTATTTTCATCAAGATACAACATACACAAAATTGCTTGATGTAATGACGAAAGCTCACTCTTGAAACAAGTTTAAAAGTCTGCAGTACCTTACCTTTTGTTGTTGTTTAATTATGTTATAAGTTACGAAAAGTTTATCTTGTACTGTTCGATAGGTGTACATACATATATTCCACACACATGCATAAATAAGTCAAGTAGGGTCACCAAATTTTTAACACGGGTTGTGATTGCCCGTCTTTATTTTCCCGCGTGATTTCAATACCCGCTCGTTTTCCTTGAGTCGCGTAAATGGTGTTAACACAAGTTTCTGCTTTCTCTGATTTTTTAAAATAATGTTGGTCTAATTTAAATTTTCTTTAAATACGAAAGCATATCTCTACCATCAAACGTACCTGAGACCGTGCTATGAACATTGGTCACAGAGTTTACGGCAACTGCGCGGTGACCAAATTGATATTTCCCAAATTTATCACATATTTTGGTACAACTGACAAATCTTCATAGCCTCGACTCATGGTTAGCATGGTGTTCTCATAAATAATTACTTTGAAATGATAGTAAAATTATACGTTTAAACGTAACAAGTAAATTCAAACTAGGACATTTTTGTAAAAACACGGGTATGTTTAGTTTTTTTTTTTATTTTTTTTTAATTTTAAGTACAGTCTTTACTTTTTGTGTCTTGCACTTTTATCGGTTATATTATCGATTGGTGAGCTTATGTTGATGACATACATATAACATATAAATCAGTCAATTTAATACGTACTCGTACGTTTGCGACGGTTTTTTTCTTTATGTAAACAGGCTTCCTTACACGCTTACACGCTTGCTAGACGTGGTACATTCAAGACTATGAGGTGCGCTAGTTCTAGTTCTAAATGACTTAAATTTGCTGTTTCCGTGGGTTCGAGTCCTACAGCCTTGTGCTTTCCAAGAGGTTTTTCTATATGCTATATGAGTGCATTACCTTGTCATATTTTATGCATATACCCTCTGACATATTTAATTTCGATGAATTCCCTGTTAGCCACACGTATTTCTATTAAGAACTATAGAAACAACACAAATGTTAAGGAAAACACATATTTATTTAGTGAAAGTTTTTTTAATGACGCCTGAGAAATAATTACAGTACAATCACAAGGTGATAAGCGAGATAACTGCAGTAATGTATATAGAGAACAACTGCGAATTAATATATGAAGTGTTTTTCTTTCGTTAAACATCCTTATTTATTCCATATTAAGAAGGCGTTAATTTAAAAATTTAAAAATGAAAATCATACTATATGAGAAATTTTACCGTAAATACTGTGAAAAACTGTTTCCTTGGATACAGACAGCAAGTACGCTTGTTTAATACAATAACTGAATATAACTAATTTAACAGTAATTTTCTTTCCTTTAAGTTGATTATTTTGCTTTGAGGTTTCGTTCCCTGGCATGCATCCCACTTGTTATATTTTCAGATAGTAGCGTTTCGATAATCTGAATAACCAATTAAAAATTTTAAATTGGTAGGACTTGTTTTTTTTCCCCTACAGAGTATGGTTATCTGAAAAGAGAAACTCTTTACAAATTATACAACTCATTTCTACTCTTACGCAGGACTATTTATTTTTACATTTTTTTGTAAAACACCGCTGGTATTAAAGGCCCTAACTTTTATGTTTGATTATTTTGGGTGGTAGTATGTCCATATAGACTAACCCTTCACCTTTGTGCCTTACATGGTTACTACAGAATAAAGAGAGAAAAGGAGAAAGAAGTAAATACACACAGAGAGAGAGAGAGAGAGATAGAGAGAGAGAGAGAGCGACAACGTAGATGGGCTGTGGCGTGATGAATGTTTAAAGGGTAACGCCTATAATTTCCACAAGAACCCATATACAGCCCCCCTATTTAACCGCCTCTTTACAACGAGGGTTTTGAACTGCGCTTGTTAACCACGATTTCTCAGTGAAGTCGTTTCACTTCTGGTGACACGGTTTCCAGTTCCTAGCAATCGCTGACGAAGCATCTGCTGTTTCAAGCAACGTACATTAGTCATTGATTGTGTTTTAGTACACAATAAGAAAGTATATTTTTACTTAGCCCTTACAGACCCACTTTAATAGACGGTTCCAGGTGTTGCAAACGAAAAATTGTGACGCGTGCTATACTTAAGTCGACACAGCACTTGTTTCGTGCCACAGCTACTGTGCTGTAGGCTGTATGTTAGGCTACAGTAATATGATCCAGTTAGAACCTAGACAAACCAAAGTTGTGAAAGGCATATGTATCACAGCCACGATTTTATAACAACCTAAACAATTAATTTTGTAAATATAGCTTAAAAGCACAGTGTTTTTTTTCTGCAAACATATGAAAAAATATGAGCTTTTTTGCATCACGGGGGACACACTTCAGTTTCACCACAAATAATTTATTTCCATTAATCGGAAAAAATTTAGGGCCTACTAACCGTTGTTATAAATAAGTTTATAATATGTAAATTAAAATATTTTATTATTACTTAAATACTTTTCCTTGTATTAAATGCAGCTATCTGGGATCGTGATGAAAAGAAAAAAGAAATTGAAACAGTTCATATCAAGTAGCAGCAGAGGCATATTTCTGGAATACGTATGTAAAAGCATTTGAGAAAATGACAATCATCAATGGTGCCACCTTATATCAAAGCCCGTTATTACAATACACGTCGACACACGTGCCGTAAGGTTAGAGGGCAGTTTAGTCTCATTCAATCGATCCGGTTTAAATACTTTTAAAACATTCCAGATCAGTGGGACATCTGTTTTTCGCTTCAAGATTTCAGATCAAGCTGTGTTCCAAAAAACTTTAGTTCAGAACCGCTGTCGTGATTGGATCATTTTATTTGCTACGCGTAGTAACTGTCTGCCCGCAAATCACGGATGGTCAGTCTCGTAGAAACTTAATTCTGATTGGCTCACTCATGTAACAGACTCTCTTCACATAAGACAGTCAGCCAATAGCCAAATAAAGGCTGTAAGTGTGCATATAGCATATTGATGTCTAGCCTCCGCGTAAATATTTCGCGAAAAACCAGTGGCCCTACTGATCAATGATACGGAAAATGATTCGGCGAGGCTTAAAGTTCGTCCAATAGGAAAACACAATTTTTTTTTCTACCATTCTAACTGCAATGTACACTGAAGAGCCAAAAAAAACTGGTACACCTGCCTAATATCGTGTAGGGCCCCCGAGCACGCAGAAGTGCCGCAAGACGACGTGGCATGGACTCGACTAATGTCTGAAGGTATACAGGAGGCAATTAACACAATTAATCCTGCAGGACAGTCCACAAATCCAATCTGCGCCAATTTGAGAAAGGGTTGCACGTCTGTCACGTTTAATGATTCTCGTCAATCACGATCTTTTTCCGGCCGCAGTGATGTCGAAGATGTGATGTTTTACCGGATTCCCGATATTCACGGTAAACTCGTGAAATGGTCGTGCACGAACATCCAAATATTATCGCTACCTCGAAGATGCTATGTCCCATCTCTCGTGCGCCGACTATAATACCACGTTCAAACTCACTTAAATCTTGATAACCTACCGTTGTAGCAGCAATAACCGATCTAGCTGCCAACCGCATCGCGTTACTATGATTGGTTCCATACCTCTGTTATTTGCATACGCAGGCCTATATCAGTTTTTTTGGCTCTTCAGTGCACACATATATATATATATATATATATACATATAGTAATTTTAACTAAATAAAAATAGATGGTATATATTTTGCGTAATTCCATGCCAAAATTTAATTTTTCTCGTAGCGTGTCGCGTAAGTATTAAAAGAAATAGCTCATATTTAAAATAATGCCATTAAATAACCTAAGTCATCTTTGAAAGAAAAAATATATTTTACGGGTGCTAAATCTGTTGAAAATATGACACTATTTGCATATATTGTATCTTGAATATAGGAAAATAACTTTTGTAAAGAACGCATCACAATGAATCCTAAAAGTATCTCGAAAATTTTCTTTCGTTTAGTAATGATTTGCAAATTTTTCATAATTTATTTTCTATGTTACAAAAACCGTCATATAGTGAGCGAGTGAAGAGATCTTGGCGGCTCTTAACATCGAGGTCTTGAGAGTCAACGATGGAGAAGCGAAGTGAGCTGGAAGCAGCGCCGGAATAAAAGAGCGGAGTAAACGGGAGATCCCTGAGTAAACCCGCTGACCAACGCCATCGTCAGGAACGATTACCACATACGAAAATCTGGGGGCGACCCCACCGGGTATCGAAACCGGTTCGCCTAGGTGGAAGGCAAGTAGTCTTACCATTACACCACTGCGGCCCCCAAATCATCATATAATAAAATTGACAATTTTTATGAAAATATTATTGACCTAAAAATATTTTTTTATGTCCTGCAAATGGTAAAGCATGTCATATTTACCTGTTGAACATTATCTTAAGAGATACTTAAAATAATTAATTGTGTTTGTGGCCAGTCCTTTCGATCTCGCTCTGTATTCCACTCACGGTTACTTCCAACTTTTCTGAAACCCTGCCAATGTTCTACTTTCATTATATTCCTCCGCCTCATGCAGGCATAGCTTAAACGAGCATAGAAAATTGCACTACGTGGATAACGCACCACATTCGTGCGCACTCGGTGTAATAATATCTTGCATAAGAATAATTTCTTACTAAGCATTAATAATACACTTATTTTCTCACATATCTTATTCCCATAAATTATAATTTCAATATTGTAATTTATATATTAACTATTAATAATATTTCAGTTTAACCAAAAAATAAGTTACTTTTATGTTAACGCAAGTATAAGACGATTGCGATACATGCCATATTTAGGAAACAACGAAACACGTAATTAGTGGGGTGATTTTTCAAAAGGTTGATTTAAAAGAAGTGTAGAAACCGCGAATAGACTAGAGTGATGCGAGTTCGCAACGCTGAACTCGACATCTGATGCGGGCCCGCCCACTCCACAGAGCAGACAGGGCCTGGCGAACTGGCGTCATTAGCCGTCCTGCCCCTCGCACTTCGCCACTCGTCTCTCTCCGGCGAGAGAAGACAAACACGCGCCGTAATTCAAATTATCCCGCCATCAGTGCACGGGGACGTACGTGTTCGAGGTGGAAAAAAAACCACTCTCTCCGCCTCGCTCCCCCTCCCCTTACACGTCATCCTTCGCCTAGGTATATAAACGGACGCTCGGCTGCAGCCAATCCCCGTGACTCCTCAACGGGTCACCAGAGCAGCTATTTTGGGCTCCAGCAATAGGCCTCTGTGAATATCGCCCATTGGCAGTTAACTACTGGAGTTATGGGATCGTCTGTGGTGCTGGGGGTTCTGTGGTTCACCATTTTAGGACTGGAGTCTGTTCCGAAAGTCTCCACTGCGGCTTGGGAGGTAAGGCTCAAATTTGAAATAAGCAAACTTTTGAATTACACCATAACTGAAATCGGACGTAAAAGTGATATGGTCAACATGAATTTCAAAATAGCGATGATTAAAATTGGCCAACAAGGTACGATCTTATTTTTATTTTTATTAATTTGTTCTTTTTTTGTACCATGTGTTATGACAAAATAAAATAATGGATTCCCCTTAAATTGTGACTCTTTATGAACTTATTCAACGCCGTTGTTTTAGATGAGCCCAGAGCATTATTTAAAATTACCAAGTAGAGAAAAAGTTTTTTTTTTTTTTTAATTTTAAGTTTAACTATCTTATGCTAAATCCCATTTTTTTTTTTGACATTGAACAGTGCAATTTATTCACATATCGAAAAGCAAATGCAGCATTAGTAGGCACGTAAATCACATCGCCAACGTACAAATGTCCCAATTATTTTCTTTTGTTTCTTCTGAAAAAGTCTTTACTTACATTGGTGAAAACTTACCACACTCAAGAAATTAATCTATCTTTTCAAGTATAGAAACAAGTTCACTGCTCATTATACGTAAAGCTTTTGTTAATAGTAATATTCGTAGTTTACGGAGACTTAAGTTGATAAACCTCAGTACACGACCATGTTCCTATACATATTAGCTACAGTTAACAAATATTTTTAATTGGACCCACAGTGTTAAGTTGTAAAGGACTGGCATATATTCATGTCTGTGCAAGGGTACTATTATTCAAATCTGACAATTTCTTGAAAATAAGCAAATTAGTTACATGCAAAATCAAAATTATGGAAGTGTAAATTAATTATATCACTAGAATCTAGTTTCACAGATTTTCAAAATTTTTTAGCTTACATCTTTGCAAAATTACTTTTAAATTTGACATGCATTCCCTACGCAGACTTATAACCAACGAGCAGACTTTGCAATATTTACATTGCCGGAGACGTATTGATGATATTTAAATAGCGTCCTAATTTCGAATAAAGGCTAATTACAAGTAAATAAAGTTATTTAGTTTCTCGAAGGCAGTGAGTGACATGTCACACGCACACGGTTATAATAATGCTCTAGTGCAAATCCCGGCACTGCTCGCTATTAAAGACCAACTATTCAGTTCTCAAGTCGCTTGGTACCCCGAATGGAAGAATTTTCCATCACATTTCAGCTCACGATAAAGGGTCTTCGAATTCCTATTTCACTGATTTAAAAAGTAAGTTATAAATTTACAATTATAAATAAAATGATATTTTACGTTAGATTAATCATTGTTTGAATGTTGGCAGAAAGTTAATACAAGTAATTATTTTTCCTAATCTTTTTTCTATATTTACAATTACTTTAGTTTAATAACACGTCATGAATAATTCACAAGAAAACTAGTGGTGCCACCCAAATACTCCCCCTAATCTATACACAGCATACTGTAGTCCATTCATTGTTACTTCAAACTTTTCTGAAGCTCTGCGTCAAGTTCTACTTTCAGGCTTTTCCTCCGCCTCATGCAAACAAACTTAACTAAGTCTAGAAAATTACACCAAAGGGAAAACGCACTGAGTTCATGAGATCTTACTTTAATAATATTTTTTAATGAGGGACTATTTCATAATAGGCATTACCAACACGCTAGTTTTCTCCCTATTTTATTCATATTAATGACAATTGAATTATTGTATTTTAAAATGAAAATATAAGTAAAAGTCCAATATAACAAAAAGTTAAATACCTTTCTATGTCAACAAAATTATAAATCGGTTGCGAAACATTACGTATTTAGGAAACAACTAAACACGTCATTTATGGGCTGATTTTTTCAAAGGTTTTATCAAAGAAGTGTGAAGAAACTGCGAATAGACCATAGTTTTGGAATTACAGCTATGGGAAATAAAAGAGGTAGGTCTCTGTGTTTAAGGACCAGACTACGAACAACCACGACACCTTCACCTTGTTGCCATGGCAGCCCGATTACAACTCGACCAGCATCGCAGACAGCCCGGAGGCCAGAGCTATCATCTCGAAGCCTGACTTCACTAACAAGTCCTGCGGCTGTGGTAAGCTTACTGATTCAATAAAGTCTCTGTTCTCATCGCAGATCTCGTAAGCATGGTGTTATGTTTGGCCTCAATAAAAACACGAGCTAACATAATTTTACGTTGTCTGTCTATTACCATAAAACTTTGTTCACCGGTGATAAAGCTCGATGTCCAGTCACATTACTGCGCCCACATTCAAATGGTTACACACTAACAACACAACATTTATCAGGCAGAACAACATATCAGGAAGATCTTCACCTGCATTATTATATTGCCAAAAATTGCATGTGTATGAAATAATTTTTATTAAATTAAAATGTAATAGACAAATTAAGTTTGGACAGCAATGACAAAAATTAAGTTATGATTTTTTAAATTCAAATTCTAAAAGTAATAGAAGTGTAAGTTCATAACACATATAGGTCAAAATTGCGTATTTATAGATCATGTAAAATTCAATAATATCTAACAAAACTACTTAAGGAATATAATTTTACTTATAATTATTTAAAATATCCGATATTTAAATATAATAGTATGGAAATTAACACACAATTTATCTGCCAAGAAAGGACGCTTGAAAAATAGCCGGAATGATGGTCAACGAACTAGTTTCAATTACTTATTTAGTTTAATACACAACTACTAGCATAAGAAAATCGAGTTTTACAGAGCCAGCACAAAATTCTTAAAGCACAAAAAAAAATAGCCTTTGCCCGGTACTGAAATATATATTTTTTAACTTATTGTATCGCTTAGAAAAATTTTTCTTGTTATCTGAAATATTTTCGAGCACTTTTTCTTTAATCAGTAAACAACAATTTCGTAACACGTGTAAAAAAATATCGTCTCTGGTAGAAAACACTAGGAAGGGTTTGCTTTAACAAAATAGCTTGCAACGTAAAAAATGTTTTTGTGCATATGTGGCTTGGAAACAACTACAGTTTTTTTCTCGATACGTTCTGCAAAGATAGATGGCAAGAGTCGAGCTTCTTCGTACCATAGACTAAATATGAGGTAGAAGGCGTATTCGTTCTCTGCGCGTGTACCCAACTTGACCTACCTCAAAGGAACACAACTATCAAAGTCACATGGTCAACAGTGATGAACGCGTTTTTTTTTATCTTAACTTTCAAAATACAACTCTTCAATATGAAGGAAATACTTTCAACCTATTGGAATTTAAACAAACTGCATTACAAATTGGCTATAGGAAGTACACATACATCAAAAAGCACTTGTTTACTAATCAGTGAGTGAGTGAAGAGATTTGGGCTGCTCTTAACACCAAGGTCTTGAGAGCCAATGAGGATGAAGCGAAGTGAGTAAGGAGCAGTGCCGAAATGCAAGGGGACGGGGGAAACGGGAGATCTCCGAGAAAACCCGCAGACCAGCGGCATCGTTTGGCACGATTCCCACATGCAAAAATCCAGGAACGACCACGCGGGGAATCGAACCCGGCTTGCCCAGGTGAGAGGCGCGTAGTCTAACAACCACACCACCGCGGCCCCTTTTTACTGATCAGTGTTCTACCCTCGAATCTAATCCACGCCGTTTTTGCAAGCCGTGATGGCAAAAAAAACAGTTCGTTGTTAGGACACGAAGACTGGTTGTGCACAGCCAGCTAGTTCGGTTTACTCTTCGCGCACTCCAGATTGTCACGTGACAGCTTGTCTCTTGGGGTGGCCTTTTTGTAGAGGGGCTGGAGCTATTATCCTCGCCCAGGTCGGCTGTTGAGGAAAGTGCCGGAGGCTGCACGCATCCGAACATGACCGAGAAGAAGGAGAAGGGATGTGGAGAGTCGTGTGGCGACGAGAGGCGGCGTTCCGTCAAGAGAGCGCACTCGACTAGCAGCGGGCGGGCCGTGTAGATGGGCGTTACCGCGTCCCCCTCACTGATGTTGCTCTCGTGTCACTGCGAGCACTTCTNCTCGACTTACCCTCGCTTCCGGAGGAAAAGCCACCATGCTCACCTCTTTCAAGACACAAGCACGAGGACCACTGAAACGAAAACTCATACATCGCAGTACTGGAAAGTAGAGTATATCTGGTTTCACTGTTGACAGAACTTACGTAAAATATATACATAAAAAATTACCCTCTGCCGTGACTTTGCATTTCAACGTATACGTATACTTTAACTATAGTATATGCACAATACTACTGACGAATAAAACAATTATTCCATTGTCTTAGAGCCATACTAAAGGGAATTGTATGCGTAGGTAACTATGAGAATTGATTTTATCTTTACTTTTGTGCGTGAAAACCAGAATTGGTTAGCTAGCTAGATATTGCTCATCTTTTGTCAGTGTCATCTCATCGCTAGACGGACCCTAAATAAATCAATAGAAATGTAAACTGTTACACGAATGAAAACTTTCCTTTCAGGGTGAATTTCGAAAGCATTCAACTAACCATAAACATATATATTACTTACCGCCATAAGTTCCAAAATGAAAAACATAACCTAATTAATTCAAAGGACGCTAATATTAGCAATACATGTATTAGTCATTTTTTATTTTTTTTTATTTTAAATTTTTGAATCGCTTAGGCAAACTTTCTTTCTGGAAATAAATGACTTTGACATGTCCCACGTGTAACTCTTGAGGAGGAAATAGTGAAAATGAAGTCGATTAAGATTGTTTTCTCGTGATTCTTTTTTGTATGTGCTGTAGCTGTTAATATTTCTACCCAGTAGTTGCCAAACTATGGTAAATAAACACAGCTCTCGCACTGGAAAATCAACCTTTTCAACTCTAAAAATTGGATACTATTAACAATTATCTGATCGTTGACGTAAACATACATTCCTTCTTTGCAAAAGGGTGTATTTAATGATGGTACATTTAAAAACAACACGTCGTTAAAACGGACAACATTTTTTTATCAACACGAAGTTTATTATGTTACTCTTATTTATGCACTGGATCTTCTTGCCCCTTTCTGTGTAACATCAAGTAATTTATAAGATAAATAATTATCACTAAGCATATTACGGAGACATAACAGTAAAAACTATTCACACCGTCTACATAAGAACTTATGTTACATTAAATTTGTGATATGAAGATCATCTTCTTCCGTTTCTTGTCGTTATTTCCTTAACCCTGACCCCCCCAATCTAAACTTTGTATCTAGAATTTCAGAAGGTATTTTAGGCCTATCATAAACATTTCTCACCGTAATTAGTTCCCGGGTATTTGAAGACACATAATCTCCCTTAATTCTGGTGGCTTATTGAAACTTCCTCTAAACATATTACGAAAGAAGAAACAGAGCTAAAATTTACTTTTATAGCACATTCTTCTACGTTTGCGCCATATGAAAGTGTATGGTGGCTCTCGGTGAAGAGAAAATAATACAATAGCTGGCATGGATAAACTAAGCCGCAAGCGTAAATAAATGTGGTCTAAAATTAAATTTTAGCTATGTTTCTTCTTTCATAATATGTTTAGATGAAGTTCCGATAAGCCACTAGAAATAAGGGAGATTATGTGTCTTCAGATACCCGGGAACTAATTACGGTGAGCAATGTTCATGATAGGCCTAAAATACCTTCTGAAGTACTAGATACAAATTTTAGAGGGGGGAAGAGGTAGGTAAATAACGAAAAGAAAGGGAAGAAGATGTTCTTCATATTATGAATTTAATATACTTTCTAATGTAGACGCTTTTGGTATCTCAGATCGTCTGTATCGGCATTTTAAAATTAATTTAAATGGAAAGAATATTTTTTCGGAATGGTTCGATATTTTTAATCAATAAAATATACCTTTATTATAATAAAAAATTAAAAATAAAACGCACACTGGAATGTGCATTGTAATAATTATAATAATAATTTATTTAAAAGCTATTACATTTCTTAGGTTCGTATTGTATGTATGTCTACAAGGATATTACATGTTCATATAAAAATAGTTTGCTTATAGACTAATTATCTTACAAAGGAACAGACAAAATCTTCAAACTACGAATACACCTAATTCAGTCATAAATTAATGAAATATCATCAAGTTCTCTTCAGAATACTTTATAGTTTCTGAGACAAGGCATATAATACCGAACCTATAATAGTCACAAATCCGCCGCTTTGAAAATAAATACTTTATTTTTTAAAATTCCATAATTATGGGTTGCCCATTGAAACACTATTTGGACACCATAACAATCGGAACAATTCTTACTACTTTCTGAGTTATACTGCAAGTAAGTTATCAATAAGTTAATATAATTCTCATATTAGATACCACCCGCGTTCATAGTGAAGTTCAAAAACGTTACATAATTTTTGAGATCCAGGATACCATCCTCAAAGTTGTAAAAAGTTGCAATTTCGAAAATAAACATTTGACATGATTGAAAACTTAAAACATTGATGTATTGTGTGACATCTGAACATGGCAATTTCTCAATTTTTACTGACACATTTATTTATGTTGCTTTAACACCTAATGCATTTTAATTTTTTATTAGTTGTATGTTATTACTACTGTATCAAGAATTTTATTTAATGTGCTATTTTTGGTTTAGGTATTTTTTTTTAATCAGGAAGCTAATACATTATTTTGGTATTATGTGTGAGTTTTTCCTAACAATTGGCATTTTGTTTTGAGTACGAAGGCACGTTTTTTGTCCGTTGAAAGAAGACGAGTAACATGATATATAATTGTGACATAACTCTCTCGTGATTGGCGCTAATTCTGAATTCATTTTAAGTAAGTTTGCTGAACAGATTGTTTAGTCATCTTAATTTTTTTTCCTAGCAGAACGCCGATTCTTTCGGTTTGGCCTGGTGGGCATTTAGTTTAAATTGTATTCAATTTCACGAGTCCGCATTATTATACAGGCCGTGTTGATGTGGACGAAGACGCGGCGTAATTAACAATACGAATAAAGTCTGTATTATCTACACACGCCTCTTGATGAAGGTTTAGTGTGTGCTACCACGTGGTGTAAGTGCAGTATGAACCTTATTCGTGCCTCTTAGGCTCAGAAGCCTACATAGGCAAGTTTCAAGCAGATATCCGTCCAGACATTCATGAGTACGCTAGCTCAGCACCAAATACTTTAAGATATTCCAGACTCAACGTTTGTTTTGAATTCAGATAAGTCTACACTAAATTTGCGAGCACAGAGACAAATCCGTTATTCTAATTTAGCCTTTTTGCTGGTAGCTAGACGACACATCAGGACTGGTAACTCCATCTATACTTCCTCCACTGGAACCCTATCACAAACAAAAGCAGAGAAACCCCCCCCCTCCTTTATCAGTGAATATAAAGGCAAATAATGGAGTTTGTGAAAGCAACTTAAACAGTTTCTCTTTCCTGTGCTATCTCTGGGGTTAAAAATGTTTGATTTCTTGTTGTAAACTTCCCCATTTATATCCAAAAATACATAATAACAGAACAAACATGGTCACGAGAAATATAAAATATATTATTAGAAAACAAACACAAGTTATTTACAAGAAAAACCCCGTTATTGTATAGAGAATTAATAAACAATACAAATGTAAGCTTTGAGGTTACATAAAATTGTTTTAAAAATGCCTTAAAGAAAATTATATACTTTTTGCTGTAGCATATTAAGGCTGACCATCCCGTTCCCACCCCCTACCCCTACGGAACAGAGTTCCGTGCTTAAAAGTTCCCTCTCCGCTTCTCCCCCAAAACGCAATAAGCTAACCATCATACCTCTTCCATGTCGTTCTCTCGAACATTTTTCAACGTTTATGAAGTGTAGACGGTGCCCCTCGGTGACATGACATACACGCATGCTCCCAGAAGTTTCTGAAGAGAGCAGAGGGGGGATGGGAGGGCGACCCATCGAGGAAGCAAGCGGGCAAGCTCGCCGTCAGTATCGTACCAGCTCTCGCACAGGTAGCAGCAGCAGCAGCGTGGACAAGTACAACGGGGCACACACGCCCAGGTAAGGTTCCACGTCCTCGACGTCGGCAGAAACTTCAAGTTGTTTACGTAGAACAGCAATCGTAGGACGTGTTTTACTTTAAACAGGTGCTCGTTGGCGATATTATACCGTTATAACTTTCTCATTTCGTCATTTTGGATATTGTGCAGAACTGAATTACCGCTAGTGACATTTAAACACCCTGACGTAAAGAATCGAACGCTCTAACTGAAGCTTGTTTGAAATTGATTTACTTAGTTACAATTTTATTTCTTAAGAATAATATTATCTCTTTTTCGCAAAGAAACAGCAGTTAATTTAAGAACTGCACAATCGTCACGAAAGAGGCTAGTGTTACTATGGCCCGCATATGTTAAAAGTCACAATAGTTTGATGTCACACAAAAGTTGAGTGGGTGGAGATATTTGAGTGGCTCTTAACAGCGAGGTCTTGAGAGCCAGTTAGCGTGATTTAGGTGAGTATGGAGTAGCACCGGAATGAAAGGATGGAGTAAATGGGATATCCCCGAGATAACCCGTGGACCAGCGGCATCGCCCGTCACGATTCCCACATGCGAAAATCCGGGGGTGACCCGGCTGATAATTGAACCCGGTTCACTTTGGTTGGAGACGAGGAGGCTAACCGCTCAGCCACGGCAGACCCCACACAAGTTTTTTAATTGAATGAAATTAGTAATTTTTCATCATTATAAATAATACTTCACACTAATTTTCTGGTGTCAAATGCAAAGTTTAATAAATTAAATAATGATTGTTTCCTGAAATCTCTGTGGTTAGATGATTGTGTAGTAGTTCTGAAGTCATTCTTCCCAGTGCCTATCTGTGTAATTTTCTCTAGTGTGGTGGTTCTTGGTCCAGTGTCCTGGTGGTGCATACTTCAACTGATAAGAAATATAAAAATTTTATAGAAGTTCGTTGTCACTTATGCTGTCTCAAGGAACCGGGCATACTCAAATTCACACAGAGCCACTCGGTGCAAGTTAACAGTTAATCGTATTATTTTTCTTCAATTTAATATATGTTTTACTATAAATATCTTATAAACCAACTTTTATGTACAAGCATCCACCAAGGGTCTTACGTAAAGTTTAATTTGGTACCGACAAAGTATGGCGATCTGCACCTCACATATGCATCTGTTCTTCTTTATTTATTACAGATAACACAATGTGGCACCCATTTATATATATATATATATATATATATATATATATTTTTTATATATATATATATATATCACGTCTTCACACAAACGTCGACTTTACATTTATCCAGTAGTATACGTTTAGCAGTATTTTGCGAAAAATTTGAATTTGTTTTATGACATTCATACACATCCAAAAAAGGACACTGATCTCAAGGAACATTATTTAAAAGGAAAGAAAGTTAAAAACAGTTTTTTTTCTCGCAGTGTGTGGAGTGCCAAACAGAAGGATGAGAATCGTGGGAGGACAGGTGACGAAGGTTAACGAGTTCCCTTGGTTGGTCGCCTTGTACCTGCATAAGAAGTTCTTCTGCGCAGGCAGTCTCATAACCAGGCGGCACATCTTGACAGCTGCCCACTGCCTCGAGAAGTGAGTAACGTCCAAACACAGTATACAACCAACTGGAACCAGACAACCTAATGATGTGTATCCTGGTATAGGCTACTCTCGGTAAAGTGAGCACTTTTTAAGGCCCTGCCTATTTTTTTCCATCAGCCAATTTCTATCTTTCCACCATTTTATATTACAAAAATTGCCGTGAGGCTAATAAACAGAGTGAATACATTTCACAACTCTCAGATCTTAACATCTGAGGCTGCAATGAAATATAATTATTATTAGTTAATGCCTGCTGGGAGGGCCTTCAAAAATGTTCACTTCATCATGAATAGCATATACACTCTGTTTTATTCATTAGAACAGCAGATTTTCGAGACCAAGCTTGGTTTAATTTTGACGTGCGAGCGAGCCATTTATACCGGTAAGTCCTAGTCTGGTTCAATCTGCCTCCCGATTACCCTGCTAGCATAGAGAAACGTCGTTGACGAACAAACAAAAATACATTTTGTACTGAGTGTATCCTGAATGGAATATTTCTACCGATATAATGTCATAGCACTGCTCCATACAAAGAAAATTTAAATCTTCTAGACATAAATTTAAAGATGGATATTTATTCAGGCATTGCAAATTAACTTCCGAAATACGCTTTACGATCAAACTTAACAAAGGTGTCTGTTTTGCTATTACCACATTCCATACGCGAGTTCAACCAAAAAAGAAAAGATGAGTGAAGTAAGAATAGGCCTGCCCATATGTATTAAAGACGGCCAGTTTTGGACAACGTGATATGTACCAGTTGGCGCGCTTGACTACAATCGCTGAGTCTTATGAAAACTTTCTCGAGAGAGTGACGTGATTTGTGTTAGTACTTTTAACTACACCTTTTCCATATCTGGCCTCTATGTGCTAAGCACTGAATTAAAATGTGCCGTAGCACAAATAATACAAATACGGCGTCACTTTCAAGCTCTGTTATTTCAGAATATTTTACAAGTTAGCAGCAGCATAGGATGAAACATTTGCATTAAACATTTACAAAAAATATGATATGTAAAATTCTAAACGCCAAAGGCTCACAATGCAAAAAATTTAGATTAAGATATATATATAAAAATATTAAATTTCTCACTCAAAAGTATTGCGTAGCTCAAAAGTACAATAAATATTTAACTGGAAAACCATCCAAGTAGTGTAAAATGTTTCAAAAATATCAAAAAGTAACTCTGTGGACTATAAATTGCTTATTCAGAAGTATTACGTAACTCCAAAATATATAGTAAATATTTAATTGAAAAAACGAGCAGAGTAAAATTAAAACGTTTCTAAAATATAATTTGTTACTTTGATAACTAGATAAATGCAAGGTGTTTAGTGGAGCAATTTGACTAAAGGAGGCAGTACGTAGACCCTAACCAAAGCTCCATCAAATAAAATAATCGACGACGACAATTAGAATATTTCAACAGACTACGCTCAATGCGTAAGTCGTGGCAGCAGAGTAGCGATGGTAAAACTTTAAGTAAATAATTGGGTTGCAGACAAAAAAAGTATAAACAACACGTTAAAGAAACTGTAGCTTTACAGAGAAACAAGAACTTAGTTAGGCCGAAACTACAATTTAGGCAAGCGTCCAAAACCAGAACTTAGAAAATATCTGACTCACTGCGAAGCCCAAGACAAGCACAATACTACGCCAAGCAAATATTTCAAAAACACTGAATTGACCCACAAATGAAAAGGAAGTTGCTGCAAGGCTGTTTGTTCACTGCAAGGGCTCGCGCCATGCCCGCGCCGTGTTTAAAATGTGCGCGGTGCGTTCGACGCCTGCAGCAGAGTGGGTAAACGTTTCCGAACACATATTCCTATGTGCAAATGATTGACCTGGTGTCGCCTAACACATTTTGAAATTAATGTTATCAAATCCCAAACATAATGTATATGTGAGTGTTCACTACTATGTGGTGTTTTTCTGTATATTCACCAATGTACCCGGTTTCTGATACACAGAGAATAATACAAACAATAATGGAGAAAGGCGCCTCTCTCAAAGGCAGAAAAATTATTCCGATAACCATTATCTTAGAACTAATTTAAAAATGTGTAAACACCACCTAGTTTCCGCTTAAAGACGAATTTTATTAACACACTGATGGCATGGCAATGGGCTCCACACTATTGCGTTCAATGTCTAACATTGTCATAAATAACTTACAACACGTAGCCCTGAAAACAACGGGAAATGCATCCAAAGTATGATTAAGGTAAGTCTATGATACTTTTTTATTTTGGAAAAATGAAATAGACAAATTGGAAATCTTTGAGACTCAGTTAACTCAGACTAAGCATCAAGTTTACGTACGAAGTTGAGAGCAATCAGAGCCTACTATTTCCCGATGTTACAGTTTGCCACATGAATGAGATGGTTCTCACGAATGTTTGTAGAATACCAACACTCAGTGGACAGTGATTGTAGTTTATTTCTAATAATTCGTGCTCCACCAACGCTGGTTCTCTAACAGATCTGAAAATCTGGTTTCAAAAGAAAAAAGACAAGGCCACAGAACTGAAGCACATAAAAAGAGAACTTCTCGCCAATGGTAATTCTCTGGAGTTCTTAAAAAAAGAAATGAGTCGCATGCATTTCCTTAATGCCACCGGAACATAAAGATGCACTGGTGAGTGAGTGAAGAGATTTGGACGTCTCTTAACAGCAAGGTTTTGAGAGCCGATAAAGTGGCACTGGTACCGACTGTGGTGGTTCCATATGTTTCAGAAGCGATATGGAGACTAGCAAATGCATATAAAACACACACAGCATGCAAGTTAAGTTGCACTTTGAAGAGCATCATTATTATTTTAAAAACCGCAAAAATAAAACAAATAATAGAATGCATTTAACAAATCCCATGCCATTACATCAGTGTATGCATTGGTAAAGCTGGCTGACCACTATCAACACATTAAAAATAACTCAAGAAAAATACCAAGCAAGAGGAAATACACAAATCCAGACTAGCGGAACATGTGTGGTTCAACAACCACAATAATCTTTTGGACAATGCGATACCATACGCAAAAGCACAGAACACCTACAAAACAAAACTAAATGAAGCTGCAACTATTGTTTGCAATAAAACTGCCATAAGCCAACAGAGAATCGTATTAAGGATATTTGCCAATCTTTAGTGAAGAAGTAGTCACACTTAGATTGAAGTAAAATCGTTGCAGTTCACTGACCAGCCGCCCCTCCAGTATTGGTCATACATTCGGTCCAATCAGAGAGAAGCTAGCCTCTGATTGTGACGCACACATTGGTCGCGCACATATGAGCAGGCCATAACTATGTATGAACTTTATTTCCGAGCAAGTTGAGCCGATGGCCATACCTTGCTGACATATTGATGGTCTCCTCAACATCTTGATTCAACAGCGTTGGGCGTGGCCAGTATTTGGATGGGTGACCGCTTAGGACCACCACGCAGCCGTTGGCGCACGTACAAATACAGATAGGCCCACTAATCGTCACGCATGAATAGGCAGGAGGTGGAGATCGCTTCCACCAGGTACTCCATCAAATCTCTGTCCCAGATCGGGACACGAGACAACACCTGCCCATTTATCAATGTTTATTATCTGAACGCATGTTCAATCACATGAGGATGGATATGGATTGCAGCTTCCAAAACGAGGTGACTTTTTATTGTATGTTCGGTTCGCCTAGGTGGGATGCGTTTGTGGGGGGGGGAGAGGGGGGGACGCTTTCGTGAACTATTTTTCCCGTCCTTGCTTTTATTCACAAAAAAAAAAAAGGACATAACAGTGGGATATTGTACATAACCAGAAGTTTTGTGAAAAATTATGCTTATTCGTACACGTATGCATAGTCTTTAACAAATAAAATTTTACGACGTGTCTGACATCAGTTGTCAGAGTTGGTGAGCAAGGTTTTGATGTTTGGTTGTCTGAACGTACATAAACATCATTATTGTAACATATTTACTGTGTTTAAAATAATCAGTGATTTAAAAGAGTTGTTATGTTTGACGGTCTTTAAAATTTTAGCTTTTGCTAGCTTAAAGATGAGGATGAACTTTGCATATTCCTCCTCATAGACTGCAACCTATTCCTTCATCTAAATTTATATCTTGCGACATTTCTTCGTTTCTTCAACATAACTACGTCACTCCATTTTTACAGCTAAATATATAACTTCGTCGAAAATGTTTTGCTATGCATACATGTGTCTACACAATAAATAAAAATAATTATTAAGGGAAAGTCACCTATATTGAACCGACGCCAAAATTGGACCACTGCTGTATCTCGTCAGTTTGTGGAAAGAGGTGGCATCTGCCAGCGGAATTGCGAACAACTATCTCACGTAACGCCGCCGTCCCATTGTGAGTATTCAAATGGAAGTAGTTTGTGACGTGTGGTCAGAAACGTGTTTTCAGTAACTTTAATGTTGTATTTTGCGTGTAGCTGTAAGCGAAAACTGCTATTTCAGGTAAGTTATATAAGTGATTGGTATACATATATATATAAATAGCATACATTCACGTTTACTTAAAAAATATAGTTAGTGAAAATATTTTCGATGACTCGTGTTCAGCGAACCTACCTATTTACATGGTAGAGTTTCCTCATTTGAACCACTTTTAGTTACCTAAATTGGACTGGTCAAATTAAGGAAATTCGTTGTGTAGTTTTGCTTTTTCTTTAACGTAATTTTGGTTTTAAAGCCTAATTGGTGCCAGGAAGGAGTTGAGGTGCACTATATTACTAAAAATAAGCCTGGCTCTTTATAATAACAACTGATTTATATTTCAGTCAGTTTCAGTTTTCATTACTTTCAGTCAGAATCTTATGTAAAATGGGTATTACTTATTACATTGGGGCGTTTCTTTGTCTCAGGATGACTTCACGTGGAAAATACGCAAAATTGAGTTCAAATGAGCTGAGCATGGCAGTTTCTGGATATCTAAATGGTGATCATTGTTTGAATGAATGTGCTCGGGTGTACAACGATTCTAACGCTACTCTACAACGACATGCAGAAAACTAAAGTTAATTTTCAAAAGGAGAAATGAATAAGGTAGGAAGGCTAATAAATTTCTCAGAAGAAATAGAGAACCAACTTACACAACATATTTTGAAATTTGAAGATATGATGTTTGGATGAACTATCACAGATATTAGGAAACTTGCTTATAATCTTGCAAAAAGAAATAGCATACAACACAACTTCAACTACACGTCAAAAATGGCCGAAAAGATGAAACGGCATCCGTAATTGCCGTTAGGGCAGCCAGAATCTACATCGATAGCACGAGCGAATGGTTTCAGTAGAGAGCGTGTAGATGCATTTTTTCCGACATTTTGCAACGAATTTGCGATGCTAATGACTTGGATGCTACAAGAATTTATAACGTAGATGACAGTGGATTCTCTACAGTACAGGAAAAGTAGCAAAACATTTTAGGACATAAAGGAAGAATACAGATTGGCGCACTTTCAAGTGCACAGCGAGGAGTCGACACTACAATGGTTAGTTGTGTCAGTGTTGCTGGACACTAAATTCCAAGAATGTTATTTTCGAAACACTGAGGATGACAAATAAAAGAGGTCTAGGGGGCATCGCAGGGAAGTCTTATTGAAATATCTCATTCAGGATACATTAACACTGAACGTTTCTGAACGTGGCTAAAGCACTTCGTCAAGACTACCCATCCAACCAGCGACAACAAAGAAGGTGTACTACTGCTCGAAGGTCGGACATAGTACGCATGGATACAGCTTGGAAGCCTTACTTTTGGCTTGAAACAATGGTGTCACTATTTTGCAACTTCCTTCGAGTGCTACGCATCGAGTGCAACAACTTGATGTAGCCTTCTTCAAATCACTTCGGACCTACTATGATCGAGCTGTGCAGAAGTGGTTGAGAACACATCCTGGGCTCACTGCCGCCATGTTTCAAGTTGCGGGACTTTTGGATGAAACATATGAACAAGCTGGTGTCATTTCAACCGCTGTTAATGGCTTTAAGAAATCGGGAGTATGACCGGTCGACCGTGCAGTTTTCACTGACCATCATTTTGCTGCTTCTAATATTTTGAATCAAAACATTGAGACAAAAAATGATCCAGCCACTTATTCGCCTACAGAGGTCATTCTCCCGTAGCAGATGCAATTGCACTCACCCCTAACAACACGACCCAAGATAAAAGAGTGGTTTTGAAATTTACACTGGGGGAAATATCGCGTGACCCATTTGTCCAACCTAGGAAACTGAAAATAAGAAGAGCAGGGGGGAGCTGCAACTGAACTAATATCCAGCCCATACAAGAATAGCCTCATCAGTGGAAACAAGAAACGGAAATACGTGCGTCCATTGAACCCAGTGGGTGCTTCTAAACATATAAAAGAAGAAAAGGGAAAAACAATTGAAGATGAATGCAGACGGTTCTGCAGTTTGTGTGAAGAGGTATGCCATTTGTGTTGGCACTTGTTTCATATCTATATATTATTCTAGAATTCTATTCTTATTTATTTAAGGTTTCGCCAAATATTTTTTTTTTTTTTACTATGGGAACATGTCCTAGTTTTGCTTGATATTTTTGTTTATTCACTTTGAAGGAGTAAAACAAATTTTGTCATCTAAAAAATTTTGTAATATTTAAATATTTATCTAATTATTTTTGTATGCTTCTTTTTAAAAAAATAATTTTATTCGTGTCTAATTATAATTTAAGTACGTAGTATTCTGTGAAGTCTTCATTTTCAAGTTTCTAAGTTAAAAACTTATTTGTGATATATTATACTTCTCTCCAGACTTTCGATTAATATATCGATTAGTCGAGCGAGATCACAAAGTCCGAAGCATGCCTTTGTATATATAGGTTTCCGCTCGTGAAACTTCCTTCTTCGTTTTCGGCCTACAGCATGTAGTCGCTTTGAAACTCCCTATTTTCGGAATCCTTCATCATCTTAAGATGAGTTTACTTTTATCCGCCGTTTTGGGTAAGTTTGAAAGCGGATATTTTATTGTCTGACGTGATTATATTATTTTTGTGATTCCGGTCCTTTTTAATTGTATTATTATGTTTAGCGGTTTGTGGCATGCGGCGATAATCTGGTGGCCAGCCATCTCATCCTTGTGTTGTGATGTGATGTGATGTGAGCCGTACAACCATTCGTGGCATGGCCGTTTTTGGCCATGATTCTATTTCTTTCTGCCGTGACCGCAGTAACTTCAGAACGTTAAGGAATGACGTAAGGTATTTTTTTTTCTTTTTTACTGCTGCATTACTTATGAGTGTACTCCAGCCTTTTTTGTTAACTGACGCGACATCAAGTGAAATTGTATATTAGTGAATTTGGACAGTTCAAGAACGAAATTGTTTTGTCATCAACAACTTTAGTTCCGTTAAATAAAAAAAGAATCTAAATGATTTCAAACTTTTTTTACAATGTAAATTTTAAAAGAGGAGATCGCGGGTACACAATGATATTTTTATTGGTCAAAATTAAAGAAATAATATACATTTTCAAAATGTAAACAGAAGCAAGAAGAAAATATTAAGAAAAAAATGAAAATGCTCATGCTATAAAAGTTTAAAAGTATTTATATATATATATATATATATATATATATATATATATGTGTGTGTGTGTGTGTGTGGTGATAACAATATAACACTCTTGCTGTAGCCAAAAATGTTCAAATGAAACTAAAATGTTCAAACGAAAAGACTTTTAAAAAAAAAAAATATTTTTTTTAAGATATTTTCCTGGTAATATATCTCTAACTGTCGAGTTGATACATTTTAATCTACACCATGAGTGTACCTATTGATTATTTATTACGTTAATGTAAGAAGTGAAACAGAAGAACGCCCCTATAATTTTCTTTCTGTAGTAAATTCTAGTCTACCCAGACACCTAGATCCCAACTTCTATTTAAGAGCCATCATTGTGTTCTGATGAGGGTACCTGTGCGTGTTTTGTGATCTGATAAGGGTACCTATGCGTGCCCAGGTTTCTGTCACGAAAGTGGTCCATAACAAAGGAAAGAATTTATGATATGATACAGTGCATGGGCCGCGGTGTCTTAGTGGTTAGTCTGCTCACCTCCCACCAACGCCAACCGGGTTCAATACCCGGCCGGGTCAGCAGATTTTCGCAAGTGGTAATCGTGCTGCACAATGCCGCTGGTCGGCGGGTGTTCTCGGGGATCTCGCGTATCCCCGCCCTTGCATTCCGGTGCTGCTCCATACTTACCTCGCTTCACCCTCATCGGCTGTCAAGACCTCAATAATAAGAATGTTGGATACCAAAGAATTAATAATTTTATATTTCTGACAAACATAGTTCAATTTGCACGCGTTGAACGCGATGACATTTTCTTCTAATAAAAAGTTTTACACTTTATATATTTTTAATAATTTGATAATAAATCTAAATTTTTTTGTGTTTTACTACAGCTATAATAACTAACACTAATGTAATTGTACAGATAAAGAAAAAATTACAACCTAAAGTAATGTTGTGGTATACCGCTTGACATATATATANNNTATATAATCAGCAAATAACATTCCTTGCATTTGTAAAAAAAAGTTTATAATATGCAAAAATTGTTGTATATGCATTTTTTCATATAAATAAATATACATATAAATCTACACATACATAGCTTGTTATTTGGCGATATCATATATGTCACGCGGTATTCCACGGTATTAGTTAACTTCGTATAATTTTTTTTTATTTGAACAACTATTTTAGTATTTGTTAATATGGCTGCAGAGAAACATAACCATTTTTCATTTGACATCGAATAACTAAAAAAATACGAAGCGTAAAATTGTTGTATTCGAGGAAAATATAACGTTCAATGCGTGCAAGTTGTACGATATTTGGTTGATAAAATAATTTTTTTTGTAACCAACACCCTTAACTCTTTCAGTCACAGTGTCCTATATTTGGTATTTTGCATATGAAGTAGCAGTAATGGTCCGCACTGTACGCAGTAGAACAAACCGTCCACCGAAAAAGGTTCCACTACGTCTGGGAAACATCATTCGCTGTCGACCGTGGCATTATAAACCGCTGCTGCCAATAAGACGAAGCACGGGCAGACATTTATTGGCTCTGACGTATCGATATCGTATGTAACGTCGTATCGATATCAATACAGTTCCGAACCGACGATGTGCTTGTTACGACGTCTATGATCGTAGATTCGTCTGCGAATGAAGTAGTGTTTTTTTTTTATTAAACTAAACTATTTCTATTTGGTAAGCCATACCGAATAAAACATTGGCTTTATTTATATTAGAAATTATAGTAAAAGTTAGAATTTAAGGTTATTTAGTTAAGTTGTGTTTGTCGCGTGTGCGCAGCGTGAACCCGGCGCTGCTGCGCGCGGTGCTGGGCGACCACGACCGCAGCACGGTGCGGGAGTCCGCGACGCTGAGCCGTAGAGTGCGTCTGGCAGCGGCGCACCCGGCCTTCGACGCGCGCTCCTACCGCAACGACGTGGCCGTGCTCGAGCTGTCGTCGCCCGTTCGACTCAGCGACACCGTCCGCACCGCCTGCATCCCGCTCACAAGTGAGTACACCCACGTTCACGGCCGCTTGCAACTGATCTGACGATCCTGCTGAACTTCAACTAACAGGGTATTCCTCCGCCACATGCGGACAGAGTCTAGCCAAATCTATACAATTACACCGAAAGGACAACGCACCGCATTAATGCACACTGAGTGTAATATTATTTGGCATAAGAACTATTTCTTACTAGGCATTACCAACATACCTATTTCCTCGCAGTTTGAAACGTATTAATTATAAATTAAATATTGAAATTTTTAAATAAAATATAAGTAAAAGTTTAATTAAGGCAAAAAATAAGTTAGTTTTATGTTAACAGAAGTTCAGAACTCTTGTAACAAAAGTAATATATAGGAATCAACCAAACACGTCGTGCATTGGGTGATTTTTCAAATGTTAGATAAAAAAATTGTGAAAAAAACCGCGAATAGACTCTGCCACACGTGCACGAAACACGACGTGCAGCAGGCCATTCCCGATAAACTGAGTGAAGAGGTTAAAGTGGCTCTTAACATCGAAATCTTGGGTGCCGACGAAGGTGGAGTGAGGCGAGTATGGAGCAGCGCCTGAATGCAAGGGTGGCGGAAACGGGAGATCTCCGACAAAACCCACTGATCAGCGGCATCGTCCAGCACGATGCCCACGTGTGAAAATCCGGGAGTGACCTCGCAGGGAATCAAACCCGGTTCGTCTAGGTGGGAGGCGAGTAGTCTAACCACTTCACCACCGTGGTCCCCACAGTAAACTGAGGGCTTTTGAAAACTCTGCTTTAGGCTATCCTAGTGCTAATTTGTTTTCTACGTTTGTCAGTTGTTTCGTCACTTTGTGATGCAGTAATGCCACAATGAGTTTTCTTCTAAGTCTGGCATTTTGTTCGCCTGTAATTAGAATTTTATCTTCTTCCAATTTTAAATTTAAATTGTAATTTAAATCTTAAAACATAAATATTGTCGAACCATTTTCAGAATTTGCATGAAATCTCTTTATCTTATTCTAATAATATCAACCGTTAATTTTTAACAGTAGGCAAACATGATAATTATATAACATTTTGAAATCTGTATGACAAAATATATAGATTATAAATTCCTATCAATTTCATAATTTAATTTATATAAATTTATTTCCATGTTTTTTCCTTTGTTTTATGACATTGTAGTTTTATGTAATAAAACAGAATTTATTATAAAACACTCTAAACCTATAGGATAACATGTTTGGCACTTTAACGCTCTTAAGACATTTACCCTGAATATTTCCCACAAATATCTTTTGACCTAAAGTTGATTGCCGTAGACTTACGTTCCCTAAACTCATTTGCTCTAACATTCTTATCAAAAAAACTCCTACTTTAAACCCGTTTCCATAGAGAATGTTTCCTATTTTGTCGTATTCAAATCCAGTGTTATCCGTAAATGCAACTTGCTTGCCTTAAAATTCTGTTTCTCAAAAGTTCGCTTGCCGAAAGAGCGAACAACAGAGTCAAACCGTTTTTTCACTGGACGATTACATTTGCCACAGCTGTTTCACGTAGATCTAACCAATTCCAAAATACCTGCTTAAAATATTCTTTATGTTCACTGGTTATCCTTCCCCGATTGTGAAAAAGTAATATTGTTACAGACGTTACTGATGATAGACGCGTGCCTGCCAAATTTCGCTGTGAATTTCTTGAGGCGCACAAATGTTTTTACTACGCGGATTATCACACAAATAACACTGGTTAGCAACCGTATTTCACCTAATAATGGCTAAAGCAGCTCTCATGTATTTTATATTTTTAATAATTTATTGTGTTTATTCTCTTAAACTTTTATATTAAACGCACATTCCACGTTACGAACAAATGTATAATACAAAAAGTTATGAATGCAGTCATTCGATGGGATGACAGTTCAGGTGTGAGTAGAGGGTTTTACAATTGCTCGATTTAAATTAGTCACATAGTCAGTGATAGCAATGATATCTCAGTTGGTATATTTACATATATAAGTGTTTGTGTGTGTTCACATATTTTCTGTGGATACTAGTGAAATGTTCAGGTTTTAGTTGGCCACAACTATTTCCGAGCAATTTGTCTAAAGGTAAACTTAGTGTTTGTATGTCCACAGCAAGTTCACTCCCAAAACATAAAGCAAGCTAACCACCTACGTACAGACTTGAGAAGGTTAATAAAATGTACGTCGGTAAGGATTAACGATTTACACATCACGTCACTTTCATAAATTGCACAACGTTTCTAAAATAATGAATAAAATTAATCCGCCTAACTATGCCATCGCTGCGGTGGTTTGGTGAGAGCCGAAAGATCACACAGGCTGCTATTTCTGCCTCACGAATATTGCAGAACAGTCCATTATAAACACAAGTTTCATCAGCCATCCTGATGTGTTTTCAGTACAAAAACTTGTGCCTACTGGGAAAGGCTTATGAGTTCCTGCCCGGCTCTTACAAACCATTTCGTCAGGGCCAGAAGAATAAAGTGAATCAGAAGACACACTACCTGCGGCGGAGTACTTCTCTCAGACATATAACAGACCACCTCTCCCACAAAATAAAAGGTACCAAATTATACGATCCGTGTATTGAAACTTTCCGAACAGTAGGCTGAACTGTTGGTTCACGACTGCAATAATGGAAAACCCTTGCGCAAGAGACCAATATATAAGGTCTCAGAAGGAAAAATATGTTCTGTTTGTATGTTTATTTTGAAGTCACGAATTCATTGTGTAGGTTCACATACGTTTCCTCCTATGTCTTCATTCCACCGCGTTTCCATCCCCATGTCATCACCCCTCATCCATTCTGAGGGCTTGCTGGAGCAATAGTTCTATACCTCGAGTTGGTCAGCCGGCTCCGGTTAGCGACATCCTCCTCTCTTGTATTGTGATCCTGCTTTAGAAGGGAACCACACGTATATTTTCATTTTCAGTATTAAAATTATATAGTTTTAAATTGTGATGGCAATATGCAACGTCTGTAAACTATGATGATGCATTTTATGATACTGTTACAAATTTCGAAGTGTCTGGGAAATTCCAGGTTTTTTTAATGATGCAGGTTGTATTTAAATAAAATGTTAATAGTGGTTTCCTCATTTTTTAAGCAATCACAAAAATATAAATTTAAAACATTATATCTTGGCATTACTTACAATTACTTTACAGGTGTTATGCATACAGTCGTCAATCATTTAACAGACATGTATACAATAAAATAGTTAAAATCAGCATTTATTAAGAGTTTACTAACACATAATAAATTATTATTACAACTTATATATTTGGTTTCTGACAGTTCTAGTATTTACAATGAAGTCTGTATGACTCGTCCATTCAGCCCCACCTTGCTTCAGTCCAGATATAACAAGACTTACTAGTCCGGAAATTCCTGGAACAGCCCGAGCACTCCCATGCACAGTAAATCGTTGGATACGTCACCCTCCGCAGCACACGCGCACTCTCGTTCAACCACGGCCCTCCTCTTTTTAAGTCCCTCGATGCCCCGATTCTCACTGTGCAGTTGTAACCCTCAAGCCAGGTAGATATAACGGACTGCGAACCCTCCGGCGGCGCTATTTATACTGAAGATGCCCTGACCCAGAACCTTCTTCACACCTCGGGACACACCAAGCGAGGTGTTAGTTAGAAGGTTCTTGCACATTCTCTCAAGCAGTAGATTCATCCGGCAGTGTGGTGAGGGTCACTGACGCCAATCCAGGTCAGCTGTCAATCATTTGCCTCTCCGACCTGGTGACGTATAGTGGTCGCTGGGCACGCCTGGGGGAGAGGTGGGTCATTAAAAAATGTAGAGAACTAAAGAAATAGTATAACTTTTTCAGAAATACGTACATAGTACTTTTGATTCAACGTGTTTACATGGGACTACTTTCCCTCCATCTTAACCAAATTCACCCCTTAACTGGATATTTCAAGAAGATTTATCCGATTTCGAAAGCCACATATTTTTTTAATAAGGTACAGAGAACCATGCGCTAAAAATTGAAATACATGCGTAACAAAGTTTTGCTTACCATTATCACAAATGCTCATTATAGCCACTTGAAGACGCGCGGCATACATCTAAATGATAGTCGAACGTTCTGTATATGCAGATAGGAGCAGTGACATTTTTCAAAGGTTGATTTCAGAAGTGCTCGAATAACCATGGGCACTCTATACGAACAGCTAAAGTATATTCTACTCAGGATGGGAACGAAAAGAAATTCCTTATAGGAGAGTTTGGCATAAAAAAAATTTCCGCCGCAAGGTGCGCTGGTGTTCCAAAGAAGTCACTTTTCATATGGCGGTTTAAAGAGAAATGGTATTTAATAGTTTGTTAATGTTTGTGTTTCACCGCAATTGTTATAAATACTTACCCCAGCGAAAATATAATTACTAACATTATTTTTCAACTTATATTCAGGCTCTCTGGTGTTGTTTACGAGACTAAACAGTAAAAAATACAAGTGTGTTTGGCACTGAGAGGTCATGAATAAGTTTTACTTTGGGAAAAATTGCATTTTAATATAGCTGCCACCAAAGGTAATCTCCAAATTTTATTGTCACATAAAAATGAGGTAAACTGTGTTACCCAATGTTAAATTAAACTAAATTTTACGCTAGAGTATTAAAAAATATCATTCGAACTTAGAGTATTTCTTTAAATTTTACATTTGTCCGAAGAACAAGTTTAATTTTTACATACGTTATAATAATATATAAATCGAACAATTTTACGGAATTATATTCATTTTCTGAAAAATAAAAATACCTGATTTGTATATATACAAAACGGAGAAAATCTGGCACAGCGCAACACCAGTGCTACCTGGTGGCGAAAACGTTTATTTGCCAAGTTATTAGTATCGAGCTTCTCAACCTGAGTAGAACTTGATGTGGAGAGACTTGGGCGGCTTTTAACAACGTGGTCTTGAGAGCCGATGAGGGCGAAGCGAGGTGAGTACGGAGCAGCGCTGGAATGCAAGGGCGGGGGAAACGAGAGATCCCGAGAAAACTGGCACACGAAAATCCAGGGGCGACCCAGTCGGGAATAGACCCCGGTTCGCCCAGGTGGGAGGCGAATAGCCTGACCACTACACCACCGCGGCCCCCTGAGTAGAATGAACCTTAGAGCGGTTAGTGATGTTAGTGATGGTTGGGCTCCCGGCAAGCGGGAAAAGTGAACGGCGGTCCCACCCAGTGGCGTATAGTGACGTGTTGCAAGGTAAGCTGGTGCTTGCTCACGGCTGTACATTCTCGGTGCACACAGCAGGAACCCATAAACACCGTGGAACCTAGGGTAACTGAATGTAATTCGAGCATTCGCACCGAGCACACAAGGGACCCCTGAACTACGTTGTAATGGCGAAAGTGTAAACCAGCAAGCAACAGGGTACAGCACAGAGCCAACGCCAGTTTACCTTGCAACATTTCACAACACGCCATTGGTCGCACCTATAGTAGCGCGGCTGTAAGACTTGGGAGCTCTGCCAATGTCGGGCCACTTCTTCCCCGGGAAAGGAAACATACGGACGACGGTGGCAAGAACGAAGAA
>NQII01002217.1:329583-377417 GCA_002778355.1 Clitarchus hookeri
ACTCCCCTCGGTGCCTCCACCAAATGTCCCAAGAGGGCCCTTCCAACTCCTCACGCATCAATAACCCTTCCCTGGTACTTGCGCAGTTATTCACGAAACGAACGAGTGTCTACTACTCACCCTCCCTAACCAATCCATCCAGAGCGCCTCAACCTGAGGCCCAAATACCAATGCAGATTTGGAATTGTTATTTTTGGCAACGAACTCATAATTATTTCAAGTAATTAAAATTTTATAATGTGATCTTTTAATTAGCTTATCTTAGCAAATGTGTAACGAAAACATGATGAAAGGTCAGTCCGACATAGCGATGATGTAAACTCGCATTTTTCTATAGTAGAGTATGTAATCAGTTTAACAACCATGGTCATCATCTTTGAAGGTAGTGACTTTCCTTCGTAGATTGTTATTAGGATAAAGTTGAGTTGAGTTGAGAAGTTTGGGTGGCTCCTAACAACGAAGTCTTCAGAGCTGACGAGGGTGAAATCAGGGGAGAATGTAGCAGCGCCGGAATGCAAGGACGAAGGAAATGGGAGATCCCCGAGAAAACCCGCTCACCAGCGGCAACGTCCGGCACGTTTCCCACTTGCAAAAATCCGTGAGCAACCCGGTCGGGGATCCGGGGATTGAACCTGGTTCACCTTGGTGGGAGGTGAGCAGGCTAACCGCTCAGCCACCGTGGCCCCGATTATGATCAAAGGAAATTGTGATTATTACTTCAGTAAAACTGGAGCCGGCACTGTATATAATGTGTTTAAAATTTTACTCGTACGGATAAGTAAATATAAAGCTTTCGATAATAACCTAGTTGGTTTGACGCCGTAGTGGGACGTCGATGGTTGTGCGATCAGCACGCCGACAACCCACACGGAGATATGGGTTGAATCCCCGGAAGGAACCAGATTACGGATCTTAGCTAGAGGATCTTCTCATGGTTATCCCGTATTGTCATGCATGGATTGCACTGATACTTCAACACATGGTCTCACTTCATGTCAAGCTTTAAGACGACAACAGCCCAAGAAGTTCACCCGAAAAAAAAATGCACTCATTTTGAAAACTCTTATTGTAATGTTGATGTCCCCTTATGCGTATGTTGATATATTAATTATGAATCATTCTTTTTACGTGTACCTGAACCACGTCATTACTCTTCGCTCAGGGACAACTGTAGGTTGTATCTAATGTGATGTTTTACTCTTGATATTTATAGTTAACATAATTTTTATTTCTGTGAAACATTTTGTGTTATTTTTATCTTTAACTTTTTTTTTTTATTTGTTGACTAGAAATATTTTATTATTTGCTTCATCTACTGAGGCTATTATTTTCTGTCTGTATATTAATTTTCACTGCTTGCCTTGTATGGTCTCCACAGACCGTTTGTCTGACAGTTTCTTAAATAAATTAAATATTTTTTACATTAAAATACAAAAACGAAGTGGTTTCTCGTCTCACATGATAAATTGACTTTTCCAGGGAGACAGCGGTGGACCGTTGCACATCGGCGGAAAGGAAGGGAGCCTGGAGGTTATTGGTATGCAGTCGTAATTTTTTTTTGTCCTGCTTCCGCACGAATGCGAATAACCGTATTCTCTCTCTCTCTCTCTCTCGCCTTTCATTTCTCTCTCCCTCTCTGTCCCTGTCCCAAACACGCAGGCGCACACGACGAGAGTATATCGAGCCCATCCTCTCGAGCGGAAGTGACAGCCAATGTTCCCCTGGGGAGCCCGGGTGATCTGTGTTCCACGTTAAAAAACAATCCCGACGTCAGTACTGTTGATTTGTGGGGGGGGGAGGGAATTCTAGAGGGGGAAATCACAGCATAAATGAGTTTAAATTTCAGGTTCGAAAAACGGTTCGCAGATTTGTCGCACTTGAAAACTGTGTTTTTTTTTCATTTATGCTGAAACAAAACTCTTGTAACCTGAAAGAGTTTTTAAGGACTGTTAAAGACTTGTTTTTGAAAACAGCTAGACAAAAACGAAGCTGCCGTTGCCAAATATACAACTCGCAAAAAGTTTGGAAAACTGCGCGATAAGGCAGTTTGGGTGGTAGGAGTAGTTCTAGCGCATTGAACATGCCCGGAAGAAGCTGAACACAGCAGTTTATAATCGTCCAGAAAACTCAGAAACATTTCCAGGTCTCGCAAGAGCTGCCCAGAAGTAATGGGACCTTCTTCCGGAAGACGACATCAACACATTGATAACCAGCAGGCCGCGGCGTGTTAGGGACCTGTACAATGCACATGGAGGCCATATACGGTACTAAGCTGCAGTGGGAAGAAAGAAACTCTCCCCAGTCAGAGACACCATAACGCTATTTTTGTTTCTTTTGCGTTTATTTGTCTGTGATACTGACAAATTTTTATTATTAGAAACACTTTGAATTTAACGTTTCTTATTGATACCGTAGGGAATCTTCGGTTAACAAAATTATTCTGTTCCAATGGGATTTTCGGTATTTATCTTGTATTCCAGTGAACTAACAATTAGAATAATGGTATTGCTGTAATAACAAAATACCTTCGGTATTTCCTTTTTTTTCGGTTACGAGTTCGTTTGTATTCTCCACTAATTTATTGAAGCCACTAATGTTTTCATTTTTACATAGCTCAAAAGTAATTTTGATGTGGTTTTTTGCCTGACAAACTTTTTCAATTAGCAGAAATTTAAATTGGTTTCTACCATTTGTGTTACAATCCAGTCATCAGCAACAAAGCAACTCTCTCCACTCGCATATATAGTTCCAAATAATGGATCTATTATAACACTTCCGCCAGTGATGGTTGGGAAATTCGCTCACGTCGGTTATTTAAAATATCTGTTGAAGTCATTCGTTGAAACTGACTATCCCAGGTGGAGAACTTTCTCATTGCCTTTTCAATGCTAGTTTATGCAAATAAGGAAGTAAAAAGTGCAACTATAGTCTTTAAAAATATTTAAAATAAAATGTTATATGTTCCCTATTAACCATTATTTTGTCTTATTAATAAAATATACTACAACTGCAGTCTTATGAGAAATTATTTTTAAAGAAAAGTAATTTTTTTTACACTAAAGTGCCATCTATAAACCAAAATTAAAGCAAGTTTTCTTGATGTACTTTTTTGAATGAGTAGTTGCCATTAAATTTTCACGCATACAATGAAAAAAAAAACTACGGGAACAAAATATGCATTAGAAGACAGATGGGAAGAATGTTTTTTTTCTGAAGTCACAGTCAGATAAATGAGCAAACCTACATGCGATACATCCACATCAGAACTACTCCAAATTTCAAGCGAGGGTAAAAAACTTTGGGCAGCGTTTAAAAGATGAAACATTTTGCAACGATGAGTGGGAAATGAGATGGAGATGGAGAGATGAAGGAGTGAAAAAGTGAAGGGAAATAGAACAACCCGAAGTAAACTCACATGCTAGTGGCAAAGTACAGAATGTTTCNGACACTTTTCAACTTCTCACAGTTTATAGCTTGTTCATGTTTTTAAAAATAAAATTCCGAACGTACCCCAATACCCAACTACTCTCCGTTAAAGCTGGGTAATTTTTAAATAGCTAGTTGAGTTTAGCAGTACATTAAAAGTTTTCTTCTTGAAAAAAAGTAAATAAATTTTATAGGCGGAAGTATCCTTGCCATCTCGAATTTTCGCATTTTCCTCCATAGCATAATTTATGAATAAATATTTAAAAAACATGCCAGTGGAGTTATAGGGAACATCTTAACAAATATTTTGAAACTCAACTTATTTTTCTTACATAATTAGTTTTGCATCTGTAACCGTATTCAAATATTGCCTAACTATTCAATAATGTCAATCTCACATAAGAAGATACGGGTTTATATGAAACCGTATTCAAATATTGCCTAATTATTCAATAATGTCAATCTCACATAAGAAGATACGGGTTTATATGAAACCGTATCAATTTTTTAAAAAAGTTCAGTTGTCCTTCATGTCATGTTTAGCTTTAATTTTTGTGTCTGGTCATAAATTTTCATTACGAAGACTTGTAAGATAAATCGAAGATGAAATGGATACCACCCCGAACTCTACTACGTAAGACATAAAAATCGGCATGATGAAAACAATCATTCATTTGATAAGGCTTAATTGAATTTCTGCCTTTCACGATACTTGCTAAGCTCCCCCGTTTTTCCATCCTGAAATATTCACCCAAAGAGTAAATGTTGCACTGTTTGCGTTGGGTAGAGCAAACAACTGCATGCTGGCGAGATGCCGGTTCCGCAGAACGATCACGTTAACCAGAGAGCTCTCGCTTGCCTAAACACAAACATCGTGAGGAAACACTGGCCTCCTAGCATCTACGCCTGCAAACAGGAAAGCGCAAACCGCACTACATCTCATGAATATCGTTCGGCGTGTAACTGTCAGGTCACCCAGGGAGGGCAACGCTGGCTTCCATCCGGAACTTGCTGGTAACAAATTCATATACAATGCGGAACCCGTTATGAACGGTAACCAGGAATTTACCTTTTCTTTCTTTTTTATTATTTTGATTACAGTTAAATTTGAGAAATAATACCACTTAAAACAACCATAATTTGTTAAGAAAAATGTATACACCAAATCACAATAACCATAATTGTTTATACATAATACTCTCATTAGCGGCAGCTTGATGGAGAAAAGTACGATTCCTTAGACATTACTAATTACAGCTAAAAATATACAAGACTGCCATTCCGCACATACGCAGTGCTTGCCGAAACTTAAAAAGCCGTCAAGTAAAATGTCACTAGCACACCAACTCGTAATGACGACGTCGCACAGGACGTAAAATTTAATTGAAGACGGGCGGTGCCTTAAGTCAGTAGTTTCACGCACCCCATTTCACTCTCTCCCTAGGTTGCGGCAAATGTCCTCACGACAGGGACCTCGCTCGATATCTTCGGGAACTGAAGTACATAAGTACATGGCTTACTAAAAGGCAAGCTCTGGGCGGGAAACCAGCTTAGTGGAAACACGTGAGCAAGAGACCGACTGCGTGTCGGCCCATCAATGCCGATGGCGCAGCAGCCACTGGACCGGCGATCTGCCGGGCAAGTCCGCCTTGGAGCGTGGTTTAACAGGGACACCCTTCTCAGTCCAAAGTCAGTCCGCAACTCTCTACAGAAACGACACGGCACGGCGCACCGAGCGAACTCAACGCCGTCAAGCTGTCATAGAGCAGAGCAATAAAAAAAAGCTAAAGGAATTGATAAATACCATAGATTTAGAACAGTAAAACAAACGTATAAATTATTTAGAGTTAGTATAAGAATATCTCAAAGCACTTGTTTACTATACAGTGATATTACCTCAAATCCTATTAACGTGTTTTTTGCAAGTCGTGTTAACAGAAAAGCAGTTCAATGTTGGGGCACAGAGAATGGCTGTGTGCGGCTAAGGAGATTGGTCTAACCCATCTTTAGTCTATGTACCCCTCCATAGAATTATGGCACAAGTATAGAGGTTTCTAATGAAGTACGTAACCCAACTTTACAACTCTCAGAACATGTAGCACACATGGAATATCACTATACATGTTGCATATGTAAGAATGAAGGATATATTTTAAAACATCGTTTTTTTTTATAAAAATTACGTATTAAAATTTTGAAAAATTAATTATCATTAAGTTTGTAATCGAAACTGAAGCATATTTCCGTTCGTGGTGTTTCATAAAGCAAGAGTTGCAGCAAAACTTTCGCCGTGTAGGACAATCATAATAATTACTGTTGTACAATTGTTAAAAGATATTTGTAATTTCTGGTTTTATATAAAAACATTTCTGTTTTAAAATTACGATTTTTATAGCTGAAATGGATATGCACATAATTAATTAATAAAATTACGTATTTGTCATAAATATTATAAAATGTTTATTACCTAGAATCGAAATAATTATTATGGGAGACATGCTGGTTGAAGGGGGTTTTTTTGTAAAATGTTCTTTCCGAAACATTCCGAATAGAAATACGCTTACACTTTTATTAAACACAGAATCTCATTAACTGAGTTATCTGAACATGTAAATAAATATAGTCTAGCAAAAATATATGCCAGTGGTAAAATTAAGTTCATCCTTATTTTATTTACAATATAATTCGTACTTTTTGTGACGATGTTGGTAGTGTATATGCTTATTTTTAAAGAGTTTTGAATGTTATATTATAAAATAGAGTTACATTGTACGCCACTCTCATTATGTCTTTAACATAATGTGAACATAATGAACCCCATCTTGTCTGTAATATGAACAAGCATAAGGGGACTCCATATTATCGTATTGGTATCATTGAAAGCAGGTATGTCATTTATAATGAAAAAAAAATGGCATATTTCACTTTAAATTATTTTTGAAAGGCGATATTGTGTTGCGCGTTCATGAATTCGATTACTAAAACTTTAATGTGTAATTGAAAAGTGTCAACGTCAGTCTGGTCACAATATTTAAGGCTTTTTTTAATATTGTTTTTATTAATGGGGCCAATGCTGCATCTTTTCGCAAAGGATTGCTGTATTAAAACCACATAGTCATTGCTTAAAATTCTGAGGAAGCAGAATATACGCGAAGCTCCCTCATGGCCTGATGTGACCTTTAGGAGTTTTTTATTGTTTACTAGGCGTTCCCCTTAACAGCCCTGCCGAACAAGTCGGCAGCCGCGAATTCTAAATGGGTAATTAATGTTAAATGAAATTCCTTTTCTTTGCGTCAATTTTAAAGGTAACTATTTCAAACGAAATACATTTTGACGCAACTTTCTCAGAAAATATTCCTATACAATTTTTTTTTAATATTTATTATATTTTTTTGTTATATGTAAATTTTAACATTAAATTTGAGAAAAAAATATGTTAAACAAAACATTTGGCAAGATGTTTTAACGTGGTAAGATTCCTTAAGAAATTTCACATAGAACACTTTTTGTTTAAAATAGTAGCCTTAAAAATTGACACAAACCGAAGGAATTTCGTTTAGCATTGATTCCCCATTTTAAGTTCGTAGCTACCGACTTGTAAAGCCTGGCCGTTAAGCCCCTAAAGTCAGTGTGCGGAAGGAGAAGTCACGTGAACTAGGGGATGTATGTGTTGCGCCTTGGTTGTGGACCGCCCGCGGTGCACTGGCGTGTTGCAGGCATCGTGTCGTGGGGGCGCGGCTGTGCCAGGCCCCACCTGCCTGGAGTCTACACCAGGGTGGCCAGTTACCTGGACTGGATCAGCAGCCAGCTGCGGGGAGAGTGCCTTTGTCCACCACTGCACTGAGCCACTTGTCGGGGCGCCCTCTGCTACAGCCTGCCTTCTGTTAGTCACACAAGTTCCTGTGTTAAGCCCCTGTCACATCGTCTAATTTTCGTCTTCAATAATATTACACAATAAAATATATGAAGACGAAATACGACCATCAAATTTTTCCATTCATTAAATTGGATCAAATAACCTTGAATTTAGAAATGCCTAACATTGTAATTTTATCCTTGAGGATTTAGTCTGAATTTTTATTTAACATGCTTTCCAAGTGAGATACAGTGGTTGTGTTTCTGTGAAGTCCACTATATAAATAAATGTATAGAACATTGTAATAAAATTTCCCTTATTTAATTAATTTATGTTTAATTAATCAGAAATATATCCTGCACAGTACAATTCCTACTTTTTTAGACAAACATGGTGGCGGTAATGATGTTTCGGTGACGACAGAACCATCCAATTTTATTTGACAAAATAATTTTTGATGAGTTTGACGGAAACAAATTTGAGAGTGTAATAGGACCTTTAGGAAGTATCGTGACACCGAAATCTATAAATTATTTCTCAGAGTACACAAAACAAAGATCAAGTTATTCACACTCACAAGCAAGCAAACTCACAGTCACTGGTGATCTGTACAACCTGATAATCGTCGCTACTCGCTACTGTTTTCTCCCGGTATAACTGGGCTTGCGATGGTTCTCAGCTGCATAATGCAAATACTGTGTGCGCCGTGTCAGTGCACCAACCACAAAACAAACCTGTACTCTATTTGAAATTGTTCCAAACTTCACCAAATACGCACGTTTCCCGTAATTGATTTTAAAAAATTCACCTTGAGGAAAGTAAATATTCCTGCAATTTATTAAATATCAACATGTAAAAAAATGTTTTATTTGTATTACTTAATTAAACTAATGTACTAGAACCAGGTTTTTTTTTTGGTTATGGAAACAAACTTTCATAATTTACTTTTCATTAATGGAAACGGCCATGCAAGCAAAATCGTAACTATTGCCACCACTTATATACGCTATAATTCTATAAATGGCTTCGTCTGAGCAACGTTAATTTTTCGTGGGTTACATGTAATGCAGCTCTTAGAAATATTCGCATTTATATTTAGTTACAAGATTTGGTCGACTCACGACATTGAGGTCTTGAGAGCCGACGAGGGCGCAACAAGGTGAGAATAAAGTGACGTTGGAATGAAATGGCGGGGGAAACTGGAAGTCCCCAGGAAAACCCGCTGACCATCAGCATCGTCCGGCACGATTCGCACATGCAAAAATCCGGGGAACGACGGCACAGGGTATCGAGCCTGGTTCGCCTTGGTGGGAAGCAAATAGTCTAGCTATTACACCACTGAGGCCTCTCGTTGTATTAGATAATTGTAGTGTAGGTACGCAAACCGTAGTGTTTGGTTATGTGATTAAGTGCGTTTTCGGCAAGAAATGTTGGTTTACCGAATCTGGAAGCAGACCGAATGATTCTCGGACATCAGGGAACTATCAGAGATAGAGATGTTACTATAGTCGACGAATGCGAGGACTTCGATAAAGCGTAACTACTTTTAGTGTGGTATTTGTTTTAACTTATTTCATAATGATAAGCTTAGTGTGAGTTAGAATCGGTTTAGTTTGTGACTCAAACTACGTTGATTTAATTGTGTACGGGCTGTGGGCCTGTCTAGGTTCTGAAGGAAAATTCCTTCTCCCTTTCCCTTATTAGTGATTATTTAAAATACCCATTAAATAGCTGGTGAGTTTAAAATACCGCGCGTTGACTGTTCATTAACGTTAGCAAGTAGACAAAAAGTAAGGGATACTACTGTGTGTTATATCTCTTAGTTTATGAATGTTTTATGTTTGCATACAGCTATGACAATAAACTATTTAGAAAAGGGTTAACCTAAGAGCCTGGAATTGGCCCATGTTTACCTCTCGCAGTGCTGAGAGCTATTACGTCGGTCAGGAGGTTATTTTATTTAGCGAGTGCTTTTATAAGTGATAGCAGGGAAAACATGTGGGGGGGGGAGTCCAGCGAGAAAGATCAGTGACTGGGTTTGATGAGTATTCTGAGAACGAAACCCCTCAGTGGACGGTTTCTACGCAGATGATGTGCGTACCTTCAATGGTGGATACTTTAATAATGTTGTTAATAAATATAACACATAACAAGGGTATATTAAATTAACGTGAAACCAAGTATTGCACATTTAGAGCGGACGCTTCAACTAAATGTCAGCATCATTATTTGTCCATTATTTTTTAGTAAGTTTTGGAAAGAGCTTTTATTTTTAAGTGGTCAATGTTACCCCTTGGTGGGGAAACTTTTACAACTAAATAAAACAACAAAGATTCAACTGTTTTTGGTCAATGTATACACATTAGGACCATAAAAAGAACAGAATTATTTATGAAAATTTATTTAAGTCATTAATGTTGTCAACGGTGGTACTATACAGTTTCTCATTAAAAATTTAATATTTAATGAAATGAACTGAAAATATGAGCGCGCTACAAACTTTCCAAGATGTCCTGTCACATTTGTTAAATATTTGGTCAAAGTCAATTAAATAGTCAAAGCATCCCCATTTGACTGTATGGCATTCCTCCGCCGTAATGTGGCGTGGGCTCTATTGAATATTTGGAACGAATGTGAGAGCGAAGGGCGCATACTCATTACAATATACTAAACAACGTGAGCCAAAGTAAAAACAATTGAATGCGAAACCAGGAGCTCTGAAGTTCCACACTAGCATGCCAGAGAAGCAATCACCGTGGACAGAAAATGAAATCAAATTTTTAATCTACAAACATAAGTAGAAACTGTCTTAAACGCTCTGAATTCTAGAATACTTAAAATAAATACACTTCCAAGAAAAATATAACACGTGTATGTCAAAAATGAGCTACATAGAACACACAAAATTTAAATATATCTAAGAATTGAAATAAAAAATTTTTTTACTACAAATTGTTTGACACTGAATAGTTTTCCCTGAAAGGATATCATTAATTTGTAGAGAAATGAAGACACGTGCAAGACTTTCGTATTTTAAATTTGTCGTGGAGTAAGTTTATTTTATCTTACAACTCGATGTGTTACAGCCTACTCTCCTACATGCATAAATAATCACGTGTTTACACTGCTGCATTACTTGGTTTGCGATTACATCCATATTCAGAGAAAACGAGATGGCGCAGTAGCAAAGCAGACCGTACTTATATTCGCAAGGACCCGGGTTAGATTCCGCATATATCCATCCTGATTTCGGTTTGCCATGGATTTTCTGAAATAACTTTAGACTAATGCTGGGATTGTTCATTAGTACAAGCCATAACCGTTTCCCTGTTGCTCCTAAAATTGCCAGTCACTTTCTAAATAACACTGTTATCGAAGCCACATTATGACATGAGTAAAACACATGCATATCTAGTGTCGATCGTCCAGCTGAATTTTAATGTCAACACGTTTTGTCCTCGAGTAACAGGTGATTAGTATACGTTATAACAACATTAGCTCCCTGATTCGTTCGTTTGCTGTAAGCAGGAATGCCGCGTCAGGCGCGAACGCAATGGAACTGGATAGTTTCAGGGCGGAACCGGCGTCACCCTCTAACGTACTCCGAGTCTGCTACTACATAACGTTCACGTGGAAAGGTCGGTAAAGCTGGTTCTACATGTTTCCGGGTCTTGCAGACCGTCACGCGTCCGCAGGCCAACTCAAGATGTACAGAGATATCGCCGCTTGCGATAAACGCGAGCGGCCTTGGCGGCAAATTACTCCACAATCAGCGACTGTGGTGAATAAACTAAGCTGTTTCACTCCTTCAAACTATTTTTAAGTAAATCTAAGAAAATATAAAATAAGCAGTTGGCTAAGCGTTGTAATTTTTAGTTCAGACAACAGAAATTACTTTTAGTCTGGAGGTTACAAAGGCCCAGCAAATTATTTGTTATTAAAATAAGGTGAATTTATCATAAAATTTACTCATAGAGAACTAGGTGTTTGGGAAATTTTTTTTAATGAAATAAAATTTTTACTTTGTAGTATGGTTTAGTTCACTTATTACTATTATGGGATGTAAATGCTTGCCTAACACCATCGGATTCCGTGGGATAAAAGGGGAAATAATGAAGCTAATCAGTGAGATAGTTAAATTGAAACTATTCGCTTACGTAGTAAATAGTGTCGTCTGCTGTAAAACGGTCCAATCTTCTTCAAAGTTTGCATGAGTTATTTTACATTTGAGGTATTTCACTTCCTTTCTGTGCCACTCTTATTGCAAGCAGGCCTTTCCTTGTTCCAAAACCCCTCTCAGGAACAACACAAAAACCGACAAACAAATTAGATACAAAAATTTTAATAACAGATGAAAACGAAATAGAAAACGAAAAAAACAAGAAGGAAAGTAAAAAAATTTACAATTGGTTTATGTCTGTAAAGTAAACAAAACTACAATTTCATATTCGGACAATATATACGAGAAAGATTTCAAAGCGGATATTTGTTTGCTTGTAATCAGCATATTATATTTTTTTAAAGCATTGTGTACTAATATTTTAATCCGTATTGGCTATTCAGTTTGCGAAAATGCCCGCCATATGGGCACTTTTATTAACTGCCTGTTGGCGAATGAAATAAAAACACGGATTAGGTCCGTGGAACACGCAACAATTGACTATTGTCTGCAGACCAACCAATCAAGCGAGGACGCGCCACTTTACCGAAGAGAACGAGATTTGTTTATTCACACGCGCCGTTCGCGCAGTATTTGAGTGCCTATTATTGAATTTCTCCGCTCGCCTCTCTGAAAATCTGCTGCCTCTGTCCTCGTCCGCCAATAGGAACAGACGGAAGGACCCGTAATAACTCACAACGGAACACAAAAAAAAAAAAACGTTAAATTTGGTGCACGGACGAAAGCATACTTTTTTTTTTTCCAACAAGCATATTTCAGTAATGGAACACCCACTTCGGAAAACTGAAGTAGTTTTCTATTGCATTCGTATCAGATACAATAGTTCACAAAATAATAAAACGTTTTTATTATCAAGAATGTTGAGAGAGGGATTAAAAAAGGGAACGTCGAGATGTCTTAAAGAGCACCTAATTTTCGAAAAGGGTAAGTCATACAATTTTTTTGTTATGGTTAAAAATTGGAGATCTTACTACACACGTGGCCATATTAGAAGGAAGCTTGTTTAATAAAGGTTGGTCACTCACATTTAGAATACATCTGATTTTGTTTTCCGTAACGTCATTATTTTCCGTCTTGCAACTGTTTAAAATAAATAACTATACCCAATTTAAACTTCTTTCTTTGTTTGTATTCTGTGATAATCTTCACTTCTTTCATACCAAACAATAATAAAAATCCATATAAAACATTTACAGCAATGTGATTGTAGAAAAATTGTTTCTTCCATTATTTACTTTTTTTCAATTTAACGATTGTGTGCCATTTTTAAAATGACTTAATTGCTTTGCCATGTTTATATATTATAAAAAAAAATATATGTAGCACGACAGAAAAAAATTGTTTTCTCTTTTATCGAAAGAAAATTATGTTACTTAATTATATTTTCAGTTAATGACTTAACGCATAAATATTAATTTTTGTCATACTCTACGTTAGACAGAACATACTTATTGGTTGAAGAAAGTTTGCTCTCGTTTCTATACAAATTATATTTCCCTCATTACAGCACATATAAATTTTTTTCTAAACAGTAATAAAAACAGAAATGCACACAAACCGACATTGTTTGTAAAAAATTAGTACAAATTATGCAACATAGTGTACATAAAGTACTTTGACGTTTTTAATACTCTTACAAGACTGGCGTCTATTAAGAGAAGGCCATATGCTAGACTATTCTTGGGAGGGGAGACCAAAGAATAGTATAAGTGTGTCTGTCTTATACCTACTGATATCTTGTCACGTGCATATAATGCAGAAAACTGTTAATATATCACGGGTTACAGCTTTTTTAAATAACCTAATTGTATTCTTTTGTTTAGGCTCGGCTGCCCTCTTGAAGAAATTCTTCGTTTTCGTGTTATAATTTCGGATTCAGAGTAATAACTGACAACGTACGATCACAAAAAATTTTAATTTTAAGAGTTGTCAAAAGTTTTTGTACGTAATTTTAATTGCGTGTGTGTTGTCTGCTTGTCAAATTTCAGGCACATATTTACATTTTATGAATAAATTTCTGCCTTTTTGCGAGCAGGAAATAACACAAAATGAGAATTGTACGCAAAATTATTAAACAACTAGTACCGAAATTGTAAATTTAATCTAATCAAACATTTTCAATAATACGTCAAACTGAAATTATGATACGACAACGAAGACTTTTTTTTTCTGCATAATGGCGAAGCCGAGCCTTAAAAAGAGCTAAGACGTTAAAAAAAATGTCCCTTCTTTAAGAACCCACATCACCCGCCATATTGCGTTTTTTTATTTATTCTTGCTAATTAAAATATAGGAGGATTTATTTAAAAATGCAGCAAAAAGAGTTTAGCTAGTTGCCTTACCCATCATTACGGATACAATATATGAACTAATAAAGCATATTTATGCAAAAATTAACGTAAAAAAATTTTGTATACATTAATTTACTCTCAACTTTTATTGACAACCAAGGAACACCTTTTAACAATCGTGTCCAAAAATTTGCACAGAACTGTGATATGTAATGATTATGTAATGAAACAATTTCAGTAATGACCCCGACTGTAATGACACTAAAACGAATAATTTCCTTACAAGGGATTTATTTATTTATTTATCGTATGGCAATTTAGACACTTATAAAAGGAACAATACATAGACATTAAAAATATTACAAACTTTAAGAGTTACAAACAAACATCAAGTCTATTGATATAATCTATCGATTCTTGAGTTGCCAACAGGAAGTCGTCAGGACTACCGTTATAGGACCTTATAGGACATTCTTCAATAATGTGTCTGATGGTTTGATCTTCTCCGCAGTCACATTGAGGGGATGGTTGCCTGCCCCACTTGTGCAGAAAGTATGCGCATCTGCCATGTTGGGTTCTAATTCTGTTGAGTGTGGACCAGGTTTTGCGCTGTAAATCAAAACTTGGTGGTTCCTGAGTAATGCATGGCATGTTATTATTTTGGTGTGCAGTCCATGATTGCATCCATACATCTCTTATATTGAAGTCTTCATGGACAGCAATCCTTGCCGATTTTGTGGGTGGTTTTCTAGAGCGAAGTCGATTATTATTGGCGTCCTCAATATCTTGGTGGATCGGTAGGTCTCTGTTGTCCATTATCTTTTTATTCTCGCGTATAAGAGCATTTGTTCGTCGCAGATGAGGTGGTGGAATGTGACTTAGTATTGGGAGCCATTATGAAGAAGTTGACTTAATTACGCCGGCAATCATTCTCATCGTGTTGTTTAACTGAATGTCCACTTTATGTACGTGCGGGCTGTTTAGCCAGATGGGGGCACAGTACTCAGCAGTCGAGAAAACAAGACCCAGGGCAGAAGATCGAAGAGTGGCGGCCGATGCACCCCAAGTTGTGCCACACAGTTTTTGGATGATGTTGTTTCTTGTTTTCAGTTTCTCAGCAGTTTTTGTTAGATGCTCTTTAAACGATAATGTTCTATCAAGGGTTATGCCGAGGTACTTTGGTGTTTTGTTGTGGGTAAGGATGGTTTCTTCAAACCGTATATTGAGTTCCCTTCTAGAGAGTTTGTTATTCAGATGTAAGCAAGTGACCTCTGTTTTGGAGTCATTAGGTTGGAGTCTCCATTTGCGGAAATATTTTCCCACTTTTTCCAGGTCTTTCGTTAGGATCTCCTCAGAAAGTTCGATTGATTTACAACTCGTGGTAAGGGCCCAATCGTCGGCATAACCGAACTTCTTTGATGATGTTTCCGGCATATCTGCGATATACAAACTGAAGAGAAGTGGAGCGAGCACTGATCCCTGCGGTAAGCCGTTCTTAAGTTTCTTGGGAGAACTGATGTCGGTAACCATAGTCACTTGAAAGATTCGATTGTTGAGCATGTTGTCTATCAGGCGTGCTGTTGGTTTGCAGGGGATTGCACGAAGAAATTTGTATATCATGCCTTCTCTCCATACTGTATCGTAAGCCGCTGAGAGGTCGATGAATGCAGCTGAAGTTTTTAGTTTTCTTTGAAATCCTGCTTCGATGTGGGTGGTTAACGATAAAACTTGGTCCGCACAACTTACAAGGGATGATACACCATCTTAAACGCTGTTAACATTTAAAGACTTGGTGTAGTGAGAGAGACAGAGAACGGTATGATAAAAATTACGAACTTGCACCGATATAGGCCAGGAGCAGGGGCAGAGGACCTCCCAGAACATTGCCAGTGGTCGGGATTGAATCCAGGAGATTTTCCGGATTAGAGTCGGACACGCCACTGAAAGGGGGTTTTGGATAGTTTTCCCCCCACCTTATAAACTAATCTTTGTTAAATATTTTTTTAATTTACATTGGTGTTCGATAACTGTCCTTTCTACGCGCTGGAATGTATTGAATATTTCTCACTGTTGATGTTGTTATTTCTCTATTTAAAGGGTCATTTGTTGTTAATAAAACGACTATAAATTCAAAATCAATCAATCGATGGCTGAGATGGCACGTGGTTTCGTAAAGCTGACTCGCCAAGCGCCGGAAGCGTCGGTGTTGATCTAGTTTCAGTGAAGAGAACACACCAAGAAGTGATACGACGTCCACCTGCGCTCCGTTAACACCTGGAGACTCATCTCTCCGTGAAATACATAACTGGCAAGTGTGGCACAAAGGCGCAGCTAGCTTGACGCGCGGGATGCCTTCGGCAGCCGGGCAACAAGCGTCGCGAAGCGCGGCTCGTAAGGGCGCAAATCCCGTCCGTCGCGTATTCGTATTCTATCGTTTCAAGTCTGCCTTATGAGTTAGAGTATCTTCATCCGAGTATCTTCTGTGGATTGTTTATCGACGGGGACTTGGGAAGAGGGGCTAGCGTGGGTTGCACCATCTGCGCCGCCCTCTATACTTGCGGTCGGTGGCGTACTACTTGCTCGTGCTCGGAATCCCCTCCTTCGACATCCTTGCCCTCCCTACTCCTCCTTTTCCTCTTCTCACAAACGTGCGTCTTACTCTGTTATTGCCGGCAGTCTTCTCTTTAAGGCCTTGCGCGGCCAAGTTACGTCACAGCGGCAGGACGCGGTGTGTCGCGGCCCTAACTAACACGAAGGCGTATCTTGCCTCCAACGTCAGCGATGCCTCATACTGGCGAGCAAGCAATTTCACGCCCAGTACCAGCCCTGTGCCACCGCCGTTTTCCTTACCGACCTCAACCCTCAGCGCGCAACCTCTCCAGTGGCGATGGTGTAGTGGTTAGACTACTCGCCTCCCACCTAGGTGACCCGGGTTCGATTCCCGGCGGGGCCGCCTCCCGAACTTTGTATGTGGGAATCGTGCCGGACGATGCCGCTGGTCAGCGGGTTTTTCTCGGGGGATCTACCGTTTTCCCCGCCCTTAATTCCGGCGCTGCATCACACTCACCTCAGTCACCCTCAAAGGCTCCAAGACCTCGATGTTTAGAGCCACCCAATTCTCTTCACCCACTCACTGCAGGGGCGATAACGACGACAACAGATGAGCTATATCGCCCGGTCACACGTGGCCGTACTTCGCAGTAAGCCAGTATTGCCAGATGGCAATTTCAGTAGGTGGCGGGAAAAAGGGAAGAAATGAGAAAAACTGAAAATTCCCAACTTAGAACAGTTCTTTAAATTTACGTACGGACATTGCAAATTTCGAGGGGTACGTACATTCGATTATCGATTGTTTTTATTCTTATGTTGGCACACATGTCCCCAACATATGTTGACGTTATCAGCAATTTTGCATTGTTAGTTTGTTTGTGACAGATATAAAGGTTAGACGTGTTTTGGTGTGCTTGGCGATTTTTTGCTATCCAAACAATGGATCAAAGAATTTGTATTAACAACACCGTAATCATGCCTCAGCCACCGTATTCAGCAGACGTGGCCCCCTGCGACTTGTTCCTGTTCCCAAAACTGAGGAGACCCATGAAAGGACGGAGGTTTGCCACGATTGAGTAGATAAAGACCTGGGAGACTTCAATGCCATACCAAAATGCGCAAATCATAAGTGCTTCGAGGATTAGCAAAAAGCGCTGGCACAAGTGTATTATATCCGAGGGGGAATACTTTGAAGGGGACAAAATATATATTTATGAATACGTAAATATTTATCGCGACAAAATCACAAAATAACGAGTCACATTATTTGAACACACCACTTATTTCTAAATGAATAATAATATTCTATAATCGATTCTCAGGGCATAATATCTTCAATAGACGTACAAACATTTTTCTCAAACATTTTCCGTCTTCATTATTCGTCATATGTTTACTTACTTGAACTGTCTATTGTGGTTTGGGAATAAAGTGAAGTAAAGGGGTTTACACTGATGAAAACTTAAGAAGAGGATTTGGCAGTGAACAGTATCCCCACAAAATTTACTATACAATATAAACGTATTTTAAAAGTTTATCGTTTGAAATTAAAATGTATATAGGCGTTTTTTTTGTTGAACATTTGTTTTAACAATTATTTTTAGTAGTAGGCAATTAGAAATAAATCGCATTTAAATATACTAGTGCTATGCGAGGTTTGTGCTCATTAGTAAGTGCTACTCTCCTTACTGCTAAATTTTTCAAAAATGTAAACCCTTAAATAAACATGGAAAAATTAACAAGAAGATATATGGGTCGTACATTTTTTTTAATTGTATGAGAAGAGGAATTTTGGGAGTAAAAAGGAAATAGCTATTTGGGAATTTATTATTGGATGATCTGGCAACACTGGAGTAGGAAGTAGCATCTCCACCCGGCTTAATTATTCCTCTATGCTGTTTCTTTGATTCATCACTTGATTCTATCTATGTTGGCTTACGCAAATTTCTTTATTCCCATTAAAATGACATGTTTTTTTTTACACAACACTGGCATCCTTCTTCCTACACACACGGAAAAAATATTTTATGTGTTTCACAAACAATTTCTTTGTAAACATTTTACCAAATTTTTGTAGCACTGAACATTAAATATATTGTTTTTCCAACACAGGTGTGTTTAAAACATACTACAGGTTCTTTTAAAACACAAGAAGTCTCCAGTACTCTTTTAAAAATACACAGTCTTCATATCTTGACAGCACATACTCAAGTTAAACTTGCTCATATTAACGTGCAGTGTAACATAAATAATTATAGCAACTAATTTTAAAATATATGTTGTAAAACAATAGCATAATTTTTACGAGTACTAGATGGTTTTGCAGTGCTTGTCCTACATAAGATTCACAACACTGTTGAGATCATATACCCAATCTTAGTACTTGGTTCTCAGGATTTCTCGCATTCTGTTCAATAATACCATAGGCTCAACATTTCACTTCCTGTGATTTATTAACGCTCTCGCTTTTCGCGTATGCTAGTCGGAGAACGGTTTCCAAATTAAACTTAACCTGAACGTACACACACAACGGCACACACTCTCGCTCCTTAACCGAGATTCAAATCCAGAACCATCTCAATACTTATTTCTAGCTTTCTTTAAATTTTTGAATGATGTTATAATAATTTATTCCATGTAGTTACACATATTAAATCTTACACACTAAACAATTATGGCGATCGTACTTGTTGGAAATACGGTTCTTATTATATAACTATTAATACAGAAACCGTATGTTCCTTTGCGTGTATGCATGTTGTCAGTAATTATGATAAACTGTAAAATTTAGTTTTATGTTATCACACAAAGTAACATATATTTGCTACACGCACATTTTACACAATAGCACTGCAATATAATTTCCTATGGCACGAAATCATTATATTTTATACGTAACAACAATATGTTACACCAAAAAATTGCTTTGAGTAGAAGGTAGAATATTTCAACATGTTTCGATAGACGCCGGTAAAATAAAACTATAAGTTCTTAAATCCCATAAAACGTTTACTTATTACACATTTATTAAAAGCAAAGTTACGAACGAGAGTTGTTGATTTCATATCCAAATATTTACGGAAAATATGTTAACAAAAAACACTTACCATTTCGAACTAGTTAAAAAAATTAAAAATATTTGTGTAATTATAACCAAACTTTCGTTAATATGCAAACATAACACAGCGAAGGACACAAATTTAAACCCCTAGAAGAAAGATATATCACAGGGCAACAGAGTTTGCAGGACAGGCATAATGTTGGTCGCAAGTCATTAGTAAAGTGTATTCGTGGTATTTTCACACTTTTTGAATCAAACCTATGGAAAATTACCCCATGTATTACGTGCTTGGCCGTTTCCTAAATATGCCATGTATCACAAGTGTTCTGTACCTGCCTTAACATAAACGTACCTTATTACTGGTTAGATTGAATTTTTAATTAATTTTTGTCTATAAATTATAATATTTCAGTTACAACTATTATGAATAAAAGGAGGGAGAAAAGAAGCGTATTGGTATTGGCTAGTAAGATATTGTTCTTATGAAAAATGTTATTACACTCAGTGCGCATGAATGCGTTACGCTCTCCCTTCGGTGTAATGTTCTAGACTTGGTAAAGCTTAACTTGTATGTCTTGGAAGTAGAACTTTAGCTGGGCTTCAGGAAATGTGAAGTAACCGTGAATGGCCTATATGTAGCATTCTCTTGTTTCTGTAACACCTGCAGATACTGTTCGGGAAGAAGTCGTACAGCCGGCCTCTCCTGAGAAATTGGACCAACGAGTGTTGTAAACGGTACACTATACCGTGCGAACCGGCACTGGGTTGGTCTTGACTCGTGAGATGACCCCACACGTGTTGAGATCGGGAGACCTGGCCGGCCACGGGAGTGCCTCAACATGACGCAGGCACTTCGTGGACACATGCGCCGTGTGTGGACGAGCGCTGTGTTGTTGAAAGACTGTGCCAGGGAGCTGACTCATGAGGGGTAGGACGTTGGGTTGCAGGATGTCACTCACGTATCACTGTGCCGTCAGGGTTCCCATAATCACTAACTGAGGTGCATGGATTCATGACGTATAGCTCCCCACATCGTAATGTCACGCATAATTCCGGCGTATCTCACAAACACACTGGCAAAACGTGTTATTTTCCCTCGCAGTTTCCATACGCGCGTACGTGTTATTCATCTGTGGATGTGAAGAACCAAGATTCATCGCTGAACATTATGCTACGCGACTCGTCCACGTTCTCTTACTCCCATTTAAAGCTATGCAACTGAATCTGTTTTGCTTGTTCAAGGCCCAGAAGCGAGGGAGCAATAGGGGCGACTCTAACGCGCGCGCCTAGTCCCTCATCACCCCTATGCGGAAGACGCTTAACTGCAGCCTTTCCGTTGTTGCATATTACTGTGGAAATTAGATCTGTAACAGTGGGACTTCATTACACGCGACGAAAGTCAGCAGATTTTATTACTGGCGTGTGATTGTAATTGTATACTGCCTCTGAAGGAAATTGCGCAGGCAAGCTCTAACATTGCCGTTATTTAAACATTTCACTTTTTCATTTCTATTACACTTAATATGATAAAATGAAAACTATAAGGCCTGGGATGAATGGTTTTTCTCTTTTCTACCAAAAAGTCGTATTCCCAGAACATTTACACTGAAGGGCCAAAAAAACTGGTACACCAGCCTAATATCATGTAGGGCCGCCGCGAGCACGCAGAAGTGCCGCAAGATTACGTGGCATGGACTCGACTAATGTCTGAAGGTATGCAAGGAGGCAATTCACACCATGAATCCTGCAGGGCAACCCACAAATCCATAGGAGTGCGAGGCGGTGGAGATCTCTTCTAAATAGCACGTTGCAATGCATCCCAGATATGAGGGGTCCCATTTCAAGCCAACGGCACACGCCCCATACCATGACAGAGCCTCCACCAGCTTGAACAGTCCCCTGTTGACATGAAGGGTCCATGGATTCATGAGGATGTCTCCATACCCGTACACGTCAATCCGCCCGCTACAATTGGAAACGAGACTCGTCAGACCAGGCAACGTGTTTCCAGTCATCACCAGTCCAATGGCGGTGTTGGCGGGCCCAGGCGAGGCGTAAAGCTTTATGTCGTGCAGTCAACAACGGTACACGAGTGGGCCTTCGGCTTCGAAAGCCTATATCAATGATGGTCCGTTGAATAGTTCGCACGGTGGCACTTGTTGATTCCCCTGCATCGAAGTTTTTCTCCAATTTGAGAAAGGGTTGCACGTCTATCACGTTTAATTAATCTCGTCAGTCGTCATTTGTCCCGTTGGTTTATGATCTTTTTCCGGCCAGCGATGTCGAAGATTCGATGTTTTACCGGATTCCCGATATTCACGGTACACACGTGAAATGGTCCTACATGAAAATCCAAATTGTATCGCTACCTCGGAGATGGTTTGTCCCATCTCTCGGGCTCCGATTATAACACTACGTTCAAACTCACTTAATTCTTTATTACCTGTCATTGTAGCAGCATTAACCGATCTAGCAACTTTGCCAGACGCTTATTGTCTTATATAGGCGCTGCCGACCGCATCGCGTTTCTCTGATTGGTTCCATACCTCTGTTATTTGCATACGCACGCCTATACCAGTTTTCTTTGGTTCTACAGTGTATTTACTGGATCGAAAGTATCAATTCCAAATTGAAATAAAGAAGGAAATACTCGTGCAAGTTCACCCTTGTTATGTGTATAGGTTTGTGACTTTACGTTGCTCTTCTTAAAAAATCCTGAAAATTTCCGTGATCCTGAATTTGACATATTCAGAATCACGGAAAGTTTCATTGTATAGAAAAAGGTCAAGAAAATAGGAATAAACATAATCGTAAAATTCAATGTTTCCGTTATTTCAAATTTATTCCAAGATTTATTATATTTGTGTATGTGTTAATCATCATGCACAGGTTTGTGTATAAATATTGAACATTATTTAACAAGCGATGTTATATCTACACCTCATGGTAAATTAACAAACTTTTATTATTATCTTGGGAAGAGTGAGGATAATGTATTTCTTACAGTTGTTCGTACAGTTAGAGTTCGAGAAAATTAAAATTTTCTATTCGATCTTTAAATATTTTTTTTATGGCAACCACTCATTTGCTATATCTGTGACATATTCCTGCCATTTGCTCTTACTAAATAAATATGTGTACACGAGTAACTTATTTACAACTTGTTTCGCGTAGTTCTGTTTAATAACAAAATTTATTTTTCTTCATGAATGTTTAAGTTTATTCTGTCTTGTACAGAAAACAAGAACAGCATTTCTATATAAATTTTTCCCCTTTCAAAGGACAGTTATTGTATAATTGTTTCTTTAAACCAACGACGTCCACTTTACATGTAACTTAGCGAGAAAGCAGTGTTTTGCAAAGCTCTATCGTAGACCAAAACAAAACAGTACAAGTTAAGTAGCCTACATGACTGACTGAAAACTTTTGCGTTTTAAAGTGAAAGTTACATGATTAATGATGAAAAAATAAAAATGTTTTGTGATTTTCATTTTAAATGAAAATGCCATTCTTGGGTTAGGATTGAATAATAAATATTACAATAATTCCAGTAAGCATATTTTCTGGTACCACCCTGTATGGTAAACGTTTAAGTCATAGTGGGACATTTCTGAAAGCACTTGCCACTGTACTTAAAGCGTAAATTTTGTTATAGTGAATTCAAAAAGTTTTATCTGATATAAAACTGCTTAACTGACACTCAAGAGCCAAAAAAACTGGTACACTTGCCTAATATCGTGTAGGGCCCCCGAGCACGCAGATGTGCCGCAATACGGCGTGGCGTGGACTCGACTAACGTCTGAAGGTATGCAGGGGCCAATTCCCACCATGAATCCTGCAGGGCAGTCCACAAATCCAATCTGCACCAATTTGAGAAAGGGTTGCACGTCTGTCACGTTTGATGATTCTCGTCAGTCGTCGTTTGTCCCGTTCTTTCACTATATTTTTCCGGCCGCAGCGATGTCGAAGATGTGATGTTTCACCGGATTCCCGATATTCACGGTACACTCGTGAAATGGCCGTACGCGAACATCCAAATGTTATCGCTACCTCGGAGATGCTGTGTCCCATCTCTCGTGCGCCGACTATAACACCACGTTTAAACACACTTAAATCTTGATAACCTGCCATTGTAGCAGCAGTAACCGATCTAGCTGCTCACCGAATCGCGTTACTCTTATTGGTTCCATACCTCTGTTATTTGCATACGCACGCCTATACCAGTTTTTTTTTTTGGCTCTTCATTGTATATGCAGTCTGTTCTCTTGTTAAGCTTACTTCCATAAGAATGTATTCTATTTAGCATTGCAATACCTAAAAAATACTTCTAAAGTTATTTGATAAACACGCATAAATGAACAGACTGAAATTTTTCACTACTGCCAAGAAAATCATGGGTCATCGATTGAAGTCTCATGGTTGCAGGTTATATAAAACAGAGCCTTTTACTTGAAGAATTGAGGACATTTTGCTAGAGCTCACCTGTTCATTTGAATAAGAAATTTAAAACCCGATCCAGGTATAGGGAGGAGTTTTAGGGGAAAACCATTGCGCTGTAAGCACAAAAAAGTGTTCAGACCAAAGTGCAGCAATTATGCGAGAAAATTTCACCGGTACATATCTTGGTGTTAGATAGCACACAATAATCACGAAAGTTATAATATATTTCTAATGAACTAACGTTTTGATTTGTAAGAGAAAGGAGGTTGTTTGCATTATTTTTAATTCACCCAAAAAAAAATATTGTAATTTTGTTAGAAGCGTGTTGGGTGATATTAGCAAGCTATCTTTTTCTTACATTAACGTACTGATACTATAAGGTGCCTGACAAAATATAAGATTTTGCACCACCTGTAATTGATTGCATATGAACGATGCTCGCTGTGACAGTGGCGCGTAAAAAAAAAAAACGAGTAAGTGAGTGAAGAGATTTGGGCGCCTCTTAAAATCGAGGTATAGCATCCACTATACCAAACCATCATTTCCGGACACAATAAACGTACAATATTATATTTCTTCCCCATATTTTATCAATGCGGGGAAAAAAAAACATTTAGAATAGTAGCGAAGCACCATTTACTCTAGTGAACGATCGCGGCAGACTACTTATAATCGCAATTTTTTTTTTCCTTCCGCTGGGTGGAAGCTCTTTTGAAATGCAAGCGGCCACTCTGGTTTTCAGATACACTTCTGCCGCAGGCTCGTTACATTTTCAGGATAAGGAAAGCGTCCCCCTCATTTCCATTCCGAGATTAATACTCTCCTTCCTTATTTCTCGTTGGCTATGTCGTCGGAATCGCCCAACGAAATGCACTACCGAGCAATGGCTGTGCGGCATCAAGATGCTGTCGTTGACCAGATGGAACTACTTTAAGTCTTACTAGGTTTTTTATATCTTCTAATGTACAAAGAACCATCGACGCAAGAGACTATCTTCAAATGTCTTTAAATTAACTAAATTAATATATTAACGCCCACGTTCGAGAAGCAGTAAACGAAACGATCACTTAATTTCACTTCCTAACATGCGGTAACGGGGATGAGGAAAACTTGAGAATGAAAAAATTATACATATATATATATATATATATATATAATATTAATCACGATCTATAACTGTCAATCAAAATTAATTATGTGCATTAAGTAAATATATACCATGTTTCTAATACAAAAATGTCTCCACTCTAAGAAGCAGTCTGTCCGGTTACCCTTAGCGTTTCTGTTTATAAACTCTTGACGTTAATCCTAGAATTGGAACACTGTAACTGCAGAAAATAATAGTTTTTTTACGTAGATTTTTCTTTAGCTACATGAACGTGGATTTAAATCGAAACTAGACCAAAATGTCTACATAAAATTAAGGGTTTATGTTTTCATATATTGTTATCCCGGTGTTCGTAACCAGAACCGTAGATACCGAAAGCTTAAATTTCCGTTAAATTATCCCTAAGGTAGGCGAATATGACAGTTGTATTATCGGCTTAATGATGTCATATTTTGCAGTCCGAGTAGCTCTTTCTTAAACCGGCGCTGGACAGGCAATCTAGGCAGCTAATTACGGGAGACGGTTAATACCACGTTGTGTTGAAAATGTCACAGAAGAAAACACAGGCCTTACTGAAAGTGATTTTGAAAATCCCTTGAGTATTTGTAAATTAACACAATAAACTAAATCAAGGAAATAAATCAGGGCACGTACTAGCTATTCGGAGGTTTGCGGTCTCTTTTGGGTGTTTAAAAAAGGGAAATTAACGGTTGTTGCAATTTGAAGGTTCTGGGTGTCATCAGACATTCATTTTTCTCATTAGATGCTATTCAGTGCGTTAGTTTCACCTTTGGCTCTGCTTGTTAGGACTTTAAATGAAATGGTTATGAATCCTGGCTGGTAAATCAGAACTTCTGGGTTCGACTTTCGATCGGGTCGCAAGTTATATGGACGTATTTAATTTTCTTCCTTGTCGTAGTAATAGGCGCTGCGTTGTTCCTGGTGGTTTTATTGTGAGTACAACTTTGCATTGCCGGGATGGTTTAAGTCACCACGATGTTGCTGGAGAAGAGAGATGCTTACGAATCTGAAATATCATCAGATAAACGTTTCCAGTTCTGCACAGCAGCATTCGTTGCAAGAATTCCATCATGCACTGGCTGGAAGAGCGGCGAAAGATACGTGTTAAATTAGAATGGTGCTAGAGTTGAAAAAAAGAAAAACAATATCTCACTTTTTATCTTTCAATAACCTCCTTCCGAGCTTGTGCTTTATGCTTTTCTCTGGAACTTCAAATTAAAATGCGTGAGTGACAAAGTGGTGAAACGAAACTACCTCGCGTGCCCATGGACGTACAGAGAAGATACAGGATGTTCGTTCAGTGTCAATACGCCATGATGAATGGACGATTCTTAAACTTCTGGGTGAGAACACCTAAGTATTCGGATTCCCATGTTTTACTTGTCAATCACGTACGCCACATTAGTGCCAGAGTTATATCAACTCAATTAGTTGTCCATTATTTCGTGTCATTTTTCGTTTGACGGCAGGAACAATTTGTCCCAGAGCTGTACAACTGTGTTTTAACACTTCTCTATAGTTTGTCAAACGTTGCAAATAAACGAGTAAATAAAATATGAATTTTTATTTAATTGTATATCTATGATTTCATAAACCTATTCTTGTCAGAATTTTTAACGTAATATTTCGGAAGCAAAAAAACACCTTTTTCTCACTATTCACTTTACTGTGACGAATTTATCCCCATATATCGCTTACAAAACTTAGTGTCCATTTCAAGTGGCAGAGTTCGAGATGGCACTTGACCAACGGGCAATCACGAGCGTGCAATGTGACGTCTTTATTATATCACTTGCAAAGTCTAGTAATAGGGGTGAGGGTGATATGATATGATAATACGTTATGAAAGGATGAAGGATTGGGAGGGGTGGTGTACCATACAGCAAGTGATTCGTTGGAGTGCGGNCCTTAATAGCCAAGTTAATCTGTTGATTCGCTGTACTGCTCCGTCATTTTTACGAGAATCGAACACGAGATTTCCTACATTTTAGTATTTAAAAAATAATTTGTAAATTTGTTTCCTTTTTTGGTTTTATTTTAAATTTGTTAAAATTTTTCTATTATTAATTAAATCTCGCATTTGAACAACATTTTTTTAATATTTTTAAATATTTAGAAATTTCTTTTATTTATACTATTTTTTCGATTCAAATTCATCTGGGTTAAAGTTCTAGGTTGTAGATATCCACATTAGCAGTCGGGTCAATAAAGTTTTTCTTTGTCGATTATTAATTTTTTTTAGTGATTTTTCTCAATTTTGTATGTGTAAGGTCACCAGGAAAGGTGAAGGTTAGTGGTGGGGGCTATTAATAAACAAAATTATCAATGTTCGATTTTCTTTTCTTTGAATTTTTGCATTTTTTTAATCGATTTTTAAATTTAGGGACACCTAAAATCATTTCAGTTGAAGGTAGTCAAGTCCAAAAGCTGCCGGATGTTTCGTAGGCCTTCACCTGGAAAATCCAGTGAATAATCTCCAATCATTGCTGGATACACCACCCAAAACTCATTTCATCAATAATCACAATCATGATGAGCATCCCATACAGTGAACTGTTTGTCAAAAGCAAGTCGACATACACAGTGACTAAGACCAAATAAAGCAGATGCTTGCTTTTATACATATATATATTAAGTTAAAGTTGATGTGAAACGCATATTGGAAGTAGAAACCTCGCTGACACCCCCCGCGATTTTCATCCCCCGAGAGCACCTTCGACAGGCACACGCGCGGAAAATCCAGAAGTAGTTAGCGCATGCAGGCCATTACATGTGTCGCTGAAGCGCGTGACCTCTCCCGCCCCCACCCCTAGCAAACAGCGTGAACTTGGAGACGCCGCCGTTAGGCCGAGTTAAGCAAATAGCCGTCAAGGGAGTTAAGATAGGGAAGGCGGACGACAGGCAAATATCGCCGACCCACCCGGAAGGTTAGATATGCCCCGAGGAAGGGCTGATCAGTTTGAAAGTTGGTGCCACGAGTGCCTCCCCTCTCCCCCTAACAAAACGCAGAAGCACCTGGACATGCGCCGCCAGGAGTCGCTGCCCCTCCCCCCACCTCCTCCAACAAGAACCAAGGCGCATGTATGAAGTATTTTTTGTTCTGCACTCTCCTCCACACCCCTCCCCCCAACAGGGGAAGGCGCATGTACAGTTTTAGGGAGGAGCCAAGAGAGGATATAAGCCAATTTACGTGAGAAGAGGAACCAGTTTTTTATCACCGCGCCAAGAGAGTCAGTTGAGTCGGGAATCGCGAGAGGATGTCGGAGGGAGAGGTTGCTGAGAGAAGAGCGTCGACGAGCGAACCCAGAGTAGCAGTCGAAGGGAGACTGCACCAAATGTGGGCCTTTCCAAAGCCGTCCACATCGCCGGATCTTATCCAGCCGACAACATACCAAGCACTACAAGCAGAGCTAAGTATCAAGCCATCGCCCAAAGAAGCCCCCCCCCCTTCCACAAGACGTTGCCCACAGTTAATCCGAGTTAGTTATATAGAGTACCACACCTCGGAAGTGTTTCTCTAAATATAAACTCGAGACAATATAACCAACCAGTTAAAGTGAAACACCGAAAAACTACATTATTGTTTACCCTCAACCTATAAGGCACCTTATATTCTGTACCATCTAACATTAACTGAAGACCCAATGAACCACTCTGTACACCACAGGTGGGGAATAAGGTCAAAGTGAGACAAACTTAATAATCGCAAATAAAACACCTCTAATTCAATGCCTGTGGCCCATGGACAGTTGTTCTACTTATCCTTCATAACATTTTTTGTGATAAATCCAGAGATTTCAATGCTAATACACAAGAAAATATTATGTTGTATTATATATATAACATGTCGTTTAAAATATCTCGTACTCTAGAAATAAAATTCTTGGAAAAATATGTGTGATTAACTGTGTGTTTGAAATACTTCTATGAAAGCGACAGTATTTAATCTGCTTGCAGATAGTAAACACCTCTAAGAAACGTAGCATTCCATCATAAAAATCTGCATGCAAGATCAGCAGTCAATTTCTGTTTCAGCTATGAATTTAATACTTATCTTGCCCTTAGCAATCACTTTAGAACCTAAGTAGTACACATTTGTTCAGCTTTCTTCTGTGGCGAATCCGCAGTCACACATTTTTAGTGTTTAGTTAGAGATACACCCTAACGAATTATAAAAAGACAAAGAGAGACATACATTTTATACATTCCCAGTATATACCTGAAAAATACACTTTGCTCTCAGAGTATGATTTAGCTAAATTCAAGCACACTGTTTGAATTTCTTCTTTTTTTCCTCATTTTATTGGACATTGCATGAAAGAACAATATTCAGTGAAGTAAAACTGTAATAATGTAATAATAAGACAATTGTTATAATAAATAAAATATTTAACTAAATGCAATAATGTAGACATATACTATAAGTAAATTTACATTAAATTTAAATAAATGATATTATATATATCATATATAACTATATTTATTGTAATTTATAGTTAAAAATATTATTAAACATTAATATATTAAGATATGTAATAAATAAATTGAATAATATTTATAACAATCCAATAAAATATGTAATTGTACAAAGCGATACTAAAAAAGTTACGATAAAATAATAAAAGTAGGACAGCTTTAAAACTAGGTCATTCGCTAAATATATGGTCACTTCAGATACTTAGAGATAACACACTAACAAATAAGGTAGAATCTGCAGGTCCTATCGAAACCAACATTAAATATAATTCAACTGAGTTACCACTGATTAGATGGAACGTTTGGCCACGATGCAGAGATGTGAATGAAAACATAAAGAACGCATGTGTCCAAAAAAAAAAGATAAAAATGCGAGCAGTACGACAAAATCTGGTCCGCTTGAAACTGTGTATTATAAAAAGGGTTTTTTTCCACATCATAAATTATTACATGTATTTTAATTCACAAAAGTAGGGATCTTGTAAAATTATGGACGGAATATACTGACTTCAGTACATAAATTGAACGCGTGTTGGATGGGCTTGTATCGTCCCGCGTGTTTGGAAATGGCAGACATTCACGAAGCAATCCCCAGAGTGTCTGCGCTGCGGAAGGGAGGTAGATAGGCTACCGCCCCTATCCTTCCTACAAGCAAGGTCCGGCGGTCGTAACGTCTGTCGCTGAGGTTGAAGAGAGGGTGGGGTGGACCCACAAGCCAGGACACTCTCTGCGAGCAGCCCGGTGCACGGCTCGCGCGGCCAACGACCCTGCCTCCATTTCACCAGCAGGGGAGTGTAATGGAGCAGTTTGTGCCGCACCGGGAACAACCTCGAGTGTCCTCCAGGAGTTCGTAGGGTGGAAGAAACCTGCACAGTTCGCTTAGACGTGCCTGCTTCATGCGGCGTCTGCGTGGTTTTACTTCTTGTTGCTGGACCACGGTTAACTTGTGAAGGTGTGGGGGAGCTCTGAACAAATAATAGTCAAGCAGGGCAAGAGTCGTCAAATTAGGCCCATTTCGGCTAGATGGGAAATTGTCTTCTGTGATTGGTATAAGCCAACGGTAAACATACATCTGCTGAAATAACGAAATTTTCACCCACGTGCCTTTATAATAGTGTTCAATAAACTACGGAAAAATCACTGCGAAATTTAGTTAAATAGCATCTTTGGATTGGTGAACCTGAAAAATGCACTGACAATCATCGACTCGAGGATGTTTAAAAGTGTGAAATTGTTCAGGATAATAGCTGACAAATTTATATTATCTTCACTAATTAAGTTTCCACAAAATCCGTGTTTGACACATTCAGATTTAGAGAATGCCTTTCATTAGTGATATCTTGTTGTAGTTCTCATAAAAATAGAGTAAATATGAATTTAGGAAATCCTTTTGTGCGTGGTGAACATATGGAAAACGTTATGAATTCTGTTAGTTATCTAAATTTTTTATAATGCAAAATTTTTTTAGTCAAGTATATCAATTATGAAAAAAAATTTTGTGTATGCGTTTTCCACGATTCTCATTCCTGTATTAGAAGATAAGAAGACCATTGACTGAATATTTTAAGTCTCTTACACTACAACTTTTCAGGGGTGAAAAAGTCAACGGCAAAGGTAAATGTTATATTCGTCACCAAATTTAAATGAGATATATTATAGTACATATGGCTTACTTAATAGATTCCGTGGAACATTCATCTGCCGTATAATATCATTAAATTGTAAGAAAAGCAAGCATGTTCAGACATGCGTCAACATGCTTCACATACCGTAGGTCGGCTGAACTGGGAGGTCGTTCTTCGCAAGTGGATTTCCATTCCGATACCAAAGCAATTGCTGGTGGAGTTGTTTTACTGCGAGTCTTCCTAGTTGTCGCCGATTACGCGAAGACCCTTTTTATTCTTGTTGCATGAAAGGAAATAGAAACGGTTATAATCACCACAAAATTTACTTTGCAAACAGATTTATATCGACCGGTGGACACCGTTCGACGGACACGATCGTTCGAACAAAGAGTATATAATTTTTTTATACCCACAAGTCTATTAGTGTTTGTACTGAAGAAAAATTTATCTGGATTATAGAACATACGAAAATTAAGACTGCTTCCGAAGGAAAACATGACGAAATATCACCTGCGAAGGGGCCACGGTGGCTGAGCAGTTCGACGGGTCGCCTCCCACCAAAGACGAACCGGGTTCAATTCCCGGCCGAGTCACTCCCGGATTTTCGCAATTGGGAATCGGGCCGGACGATGCGGCTGATTGGCGGGTTTTCTCGGAGATCTTCCGTTTCACCCGCCCTTGCATTCTGGTGCTGCATGGAGCTCCTCATGTCACCCTCATCGGCTCTCAAGACCTCGTTGTTAAGAGCAGCCCAAATCTCTCAAAATCACCTGCGATATTATAAAAATTCAAGGTCACTAACGTGTTACCGTTTGTAGTGATACTCATTAACGGTCATTGGAAAATAAAAAACACATATTCACTATATTGCAGAGCGTAGTTGCAGATACTTTTACCGCGTGACTTAAGGGAGCTGTAGACTATAGTGCATGTATAAAACCATCAATGCCATCAAAGTATCTCAAATTATAATGGCCGAATTCTTTGTCTTACCGACACTGATTTATTGTAAGTTTTCGAGTTTTTCTTTTTCTTTCGGACACCTTAATGAAGAACTCAATATGTGAATAATTCTCATTACAATTTATATCAACTCTACTTTAATATTGAAATTTATGGAACAGTTATTAAGCGCTGATGTTTTCTTAGCGGTATATTTATACATTGGCGTGGCAACGCAGTATTATTTTTATTATTAGTAAGATATAAAATATATTTTTATGTTCACAGTTATTCAGACGTTTTACTGAAAGTTTTATCGGAAGTAAATTTTAAGTTTAAATTAAGATACTCAAATTTATTGTAACATTTTCATTACAGTAATTTTAATACATTATATGGCATATAATACTTATTAGCAACAATATCTTAGTAAAAATATTTTCGATATTAGGAAAAAACATAAATTTATAATTATTTATATATTTATTGCAGTCTTTTCGCATACTGTTACCAGTTTCTCCTTCGATCAATACATATGTATTACATAAATATAATTTTGCATTAAAACTGGCTATATATAAATAGGAATCCACTATAAGTAACATTTTAAATAACATTCGTTTTAGAATAGCTAAACACGTTGACTACAAAATTCTGTCGTAAAATAAACTATGTTTAATCAATAGTAACCAAGAGTATAATACATGCATCGTTACTTCCAACTTTTCTGAAGCCCTGCGAAAGTTCTACTTCAAGTGTATTTGTACGTCTCATACAAATAAAGCTTAACCAAGTTTAGAAAATTGCACAAAAAGGATAGCGCACCGAATTCGTGCGCACTCGTTATAACAACGTTTAGCGTAAGAATTATTTCTTAACGGACACTGCTAACACACATATTTTCTCTCTGTTTTATTCATATTAAGTATAAATAAAATACTTATTATACATACAATAAGTAAAATTAAATTTAACCAAAAAATAAGGCACTTCTATGTTAACAGAAGTAAAAATTCTTGTGACACGTTGCATATTTAGGAAACAAACAAACACGCCATACATTTATCAAAAGTTCGATTCAATTAGCGCGAAGAAACCGCGAAATATGCTATAGTGTTTGTTTCGTACTAAAATTTTTTTTTCGAAAACCATGATACGGTGGATGCTTGGCTATATTCGGCATCGCTTTCCTATTTTCTCGCCGAGGGTTGAAACGAATCGATGCTGCTGGGGTGGTCCCGACACGCCCCCTCCCCCTTTTTCACCCGCCCGCACAATTTCCGCGCGTAAGGAGACCATAAACGCAAAACCGGGGAGTTGGTCGGGGTAAAGAGGGAGCAGGTAAGGGCTACGGGGGTTTATATCATGTAACTCCCCCCACCCCCTTCAAGGTATTACAACCTAAGGAGGGGGTTGGAAAGGAATGGATGCCCAAGCCTGCTCCCGTGGGAGACGAGGAGGAGGTACCAGCAAGCGAGTCCGCCAGTTGGGTAGGAAGTCATAAAGGACGTGCTCGCAAGGAGGACTGTGCCGCCTGAAGGGGGTTGCAGTCTGTGAGAGGGGTGAGCGAGGGAAGGTCATGACCAGCAGAGCCCTCCCCGCCGCGATCGGAAACTGCAGCGCGACTTTGGACGCTAATTGGACGCCGGCTGCCGCACCACAGTGCGGTCTACGCACACTTGCGTGTAGGCTGCGTCGCCTTTCCAGTAATGCTCGCAATACCCGTGTGTGCTAAATACTAGCATAACACGAACTTGGAAAATTTCCCTCGTTTTTGCCGTCTGCTAAGAGCCCTGAAACGAGAGAAATATAGTCTATTAGCGGATTCTTCAGAATTTTGTAAATCAAACCTTTGCAAAATCACCCCACGTGTGACGTGTTTGATTCTCTCCTAAATATGTCATACCACATGAGTTTTATACTTCTATTTACATTAAAGTAATTTTTTTTACTTAAAATAAACGTGTATTTATATTTTATGAGTTAACTAAAATATTACATTTATAATTTAAATGAATAAAAACCGTGATAATATAGGTGTGTTGGTAATTCCAAGTAGGCTATCCACTGTAAAGTGAGCACTTACGAAAGCTATCTTAATTAAAATAATAGTCAATAAATATATTTTATTTTAATATTAGACGTACACTTCCGAGAGTGGTGGAATATATACACTGTGTTTATTACTTACATGGCAAAATTGTTATGAAAAGGTGATTAATGGATAAGAAATGGTATAAATAAAAAAAGTAACTAGGGTATCAAAAAATCCTCACTTTACTGTGAACAGACTATAAGAAATAGTTCTTACGCAAAATACTATTACACTGAGTGCGCACGAATGCGATGCGTTGTCCCTTCGGTGTAATTTTCTAGACTTAGTTAAGCTTTGTTTGCATTAGGCGAAGGAATAGGCTGTAGTAAGACTTTAGCATAGAAAAAAAAAAGCTTTAAGTAACCGTGAATGGACTTTAATATTTATACTTAAAATGTTACTTTAAAAAAGAATGAAATAAATATGCTGATAACATTTTTTATTAATTATTATTTTAATTTTTACGACACCGACTAAATTAATGTTTCGTCATATTGTTCACTTGTTACTACCAGATTTTTTTGTTATGCGTATGTCGCAGAAAACGTAGTGTTATTAAATTATTTTGTAGTATTCGGAATTCCCATTGCAAACTGAAGTATGTAGTCAGTAATTCTGGCAACAAAATAGTCAACACATTTAGTTGTACTTGTTGAATGTCCGTGTTTACGTTATACAACGTGTATGTATATAAAACATACCGACAAATTTTGGTAGGTTATTCCTGAGGTGGAAATAGAAAGATTAAGATAGGGAACCCATGATCCATTTTAAATAGCAAGAGCGGTAGACGCTCCCACACTTTACTATAATTATAATTTATTGTCATATTTCAGAAACTGCTTTCGGGACAGAAATATAGTAATGGCTACTAATGATTAAAACCGTTATAAATAATAAAGGGAATGTAATGTACCCTGCGCACAACCCACCACCTTCATGTTAAGAGGGGTGCTGCCACCCTTATTTTTGCAATAAAGATGTGTTACTGGAAATAGTCCCTATTTTTGACTGGAGATTAGCAAATGCTGGCAAAATTAGCAACATAGATGTATTTTGCGCAAATTGTCTAACTCTCGTCCTTGTCGAGTAAAAATTACAGGTTTGATGTCACAGAGAAGTGCTACTCCCTGCCAGGTAGGCAACCAGATGTGGGTGTCTACACGCCGTGACATAGTTAATGAGTTTCTCGCAACTGTGTGTGTGGTCTTAAATTAGTTAGTTGCACAAATATCAGTTAAGGGGGATTTTCTCACTGATACGAGTAAAGAAATCAGAAATAAAGTGAAGTTCGTGCACTACCAGTTTAATGTCGTACCATCCTAAGAAACTTCATAACAGGCATTCAAAATGGCGGTCACTAATCTCATTGTAACAATTAATTAGGCGTATGAAAGACTGGCGTACCCTTTAGAAAACACACGGTGTATCTTGAACATTTTTAAAGGCGGCCATAACCTTGGCTAACAGATCTTCCTCCGACTCAATGGGTGTGTCGAACACCAAAGTCTTGATTAACCCTCACAGGAAAAAGTCCAGCAGATTAAATTCAGGAGAGCGTGCTGGCCACAACAGGCCTACCTCTTCCAATCCACCGTGCTGGAAATTCCATGTTGAGGTGATCACGTACAGCGCTTATGGAATGTGGAGGGGCGCCATTGTGTCGAAGTTACACACGTTTCCGGGCCACGAGTTGCACATCCTCGAGTAAATCTGGCAACGTATACTGAGGAATTGGCAGTACATGTGCCCAGTCAATTGTTGCGGCATTAAGTACGGCACAATGAGATGATCACCCACAATGCCCGCCCAGATGTTCACGGAAGATCTGTGCTGGTTGGATGTGATGGCGGTTGCATGAGGATTGGTGTCGTCTCACCTGCGACTGTTCCTGCTGTTAAAAGAACCGTCTCTCATGAGTGTCGCTTCATCAGTAAACAGTACAAATTAGGTAAGATGATTAACTACTGTGACGTTGTTGCAGAAACCACTGCGAAAATTCACGTCGAGGAGCGAAATCCGCCTGTCCCAATGCCTGCACCCTTCACACGTGGTAGGCACGCAGCAGTTGCTCGTGCATAACACGCCATAGACTGGAATGGGACACACCCATTCCGTGCGCAGTGGAGCGAGTGCGAGTTTTCCCCCACAACATTTAGTACTTCTTCTTCCACATTTGGTGTTCGCACATTCCTCGGGTGACCAGACCCACCTCCAGTTGCGTGTGGTGAACTGTTGCAAGGTAAGCTGGCGTTATCTCTATTCTGTAACCTGTTGGTTGATAGTTCACACTTTCGCCACTAAAATGTAGTTCGGCAGGTGACGTCACAGGACGTGTGTAATGGGTCCCTTAATTCATACCAATTTACAAATATGTTATGAATTTCACGATTTTGTAACGTAAATATACACATTATTTGAAGAAGTTAACGATTTACCTATAAAGTATAAACATGCGTCCTACCAATTCAATTGTATGCATTTCCATTGTATTAAGATATTTTGAAGTTAAAAGTTACTAATCGTTGAGCTGTTTTATTCACGATACAAAACGCCTTTCCAATAAATCCCATAATATTATAACAATCATTTTCAACAAGGAAAATATTTATATAAGAAGTTAATTCAGTTTCACTTGATTAGTTTCCAAAATAAAAAACCTGGTAAAGAGAATCGTCTTTGGAATTAAATTGGAATTAAATTGAGGAAGTACTGGAACATAAAGCTTCAATAGCAACGGAAACGTTGATTAAAATAAGTTAGAAATACTCATTCACAATTGGGAAAATATGTAAGAAATTGTGAAGGACGTGGAACAGTAATATTTTTAGTAATTAAACAAAACAAAACCCACTTTCAAAATTATTTTAGATGACGTCTACGTACGTTCAAAAATAGCTCATAACTAGCCCACTCTTAATTTAAACTGATTTTTATAATGTTACAACTTTCAATAAGGAGTAAATTATTTTGTAGAAATGCAATTAAAATAATTTTAGAATAATGTAAACCAAAAAATTATAATATTTGCATATAAAACTACAGGCAGTAGTGGAAACATTTTTAGAATTATACGAGTTTTGGCAACAAAGCTGGCAGGCCTAGTGTCGACGTGCGATACGATAGCATGGTACTAGAACGAAGAAACTAGGTCTTCTTTTCTCGAGGTCATTTATATTTGGAACTGCCTCGAGATATATTTCTTTCTGAAAAGGGTATTGGACTTAGGTGGATCGCAGAAGATCATCCATCATTGGCCGCGTGGACAGCAGTCGACGACGTCCATTCTCCTCCTCTTCTAGAGGGAGACAGTTGAATCGAGGAAAGTTTGGCATGTTCTTCGGGAAAATGTCTTCCTGAGCGACGACGCACATATGTACATAGCTATCTGGGTTCACAAGATTTTCGAAGATAAATCACACATAAAGTTTCTAACCAACATCAGGTGTTATTTCTTGGGGACGGCCACTACTACATAGTGATCGTACCATAGCTAGTTCTCACTACCAAATAAGCTTAAATATGACTCCATGAAATTACCTTCTCGTATTTTATTAACTCTTTTGAAAAAAAAATGTATTACGATAAAATAACTTGAACAGTTTTTAAGACGAAGTGCAACAGGTAACTTATACATACGGACGTCGAAAATACATATTAATATTAAATATTTATTTGAGCTTTATAGCAATCTACGAAAATGAAATAAATGTGAAACCAACACATATTTTAACTAATAAATATTTAATGGCCAGTACCTATGTGAAGTAGCCGCTATAAGTTAACTATCGGAACAAATAATGCGCGTGTAATAAACAAGAAATGTTGGGTTATTTTGTCAATGTTCTTGGTTATTCGGTTCCGGTTATATACAGTGACGTTATTGAAAAATGCAACAACAAGTTGGATGCATGTCAGTGAAATAAACTATATACCACAGAAAAAGTACATGAATATCCACAGTTAATAAGGATTACAGAACTGTACATGATCTCTGCGTCCTTGAGAATTCAGTATGGTGTAAAGCCACAACGTGCTGCAATCAGAGCCCCTAAACGTAATGACATGGAATCAAAGAAGACCTGGATACGTTCCTGGAGAATCTCCCTTCGCGTGGTTTGTATGCGAGTCCACAAAGCATCAACAGTGGTTGCTGAAGGGCCGTGATGAACAAGTCACCGACCACCGATACCTCAGACATGTTTGATAGGCGACATGTCAAGCGAACGTGCAGACCAGAGAAGCAGTGGTACCAGTCGTTCATGAAGAAGTCTTGCACATTCCTCGCAACATGTGGCTATTGTCCAGCTGAAATATAAGATATGAAGTTGCCTGAAGAAAGGGCAGTACCTCGGGCTCTAAAAGTCCGTTATGTAGCGGTTGCTCTTAATGAGTCGAGATCGCATGTTGTATCCAATAGCGCCCCAACCCATTATACTTGGCGTTTGTTAACTATGCCTCTCCACAATGCAGGCTGCCAGATTGTGATCACTACAGTAGTGTCTACCACGTATACGACCATCAATATAGGACAGGTTGAAGCGGGACTCGTCCGAAAACACTACATTATGCCACTGAGCACGCCAACGATGGCGTTCACGTGCCCATTGCAGTCTGAGTCGTTAATGGTTTCTGGACAATGGAAGCCGACGCAATGGCATGCGTGCCACCAGTCCAGCCCACAGCAGACGGCGTCGAACAGACGACGAATACAGGTCCACAACCCGTTGCAGTTCTCCAATTTGGAGCCAACACTGTGGACAAGGTTGTTAGGTCCGTTACGACCATGCGGACAAGATGGCGGACATCCCGAACTGTGGTCGCATTGCGTGGTCCAGTGCCCGCTCGTTGCTGCGTACGACCCACTTCTATTCACTGGTGCCACACACGCATCACTGTTGTAGCAACAGGCCATGTACGAGACTAAATGTCGCGGTATGACAAACCCGTTTCCCGGAGATCGATCATTCTGCCTCGTTCGAATTCACTCACGTGCTGATATGGCGCCCTTTTACGTTGACGAGCCATACTGGCATATGCTTTCACTTCGTTTGACGGCTCTTCACTGAGTTTAGCGTAACATGGACCTTTCCGGTCACACAAGAGAGGGCGCTGCTGGGCCTACGTGTACGCCATCTTTCTGCAATCGTACTAACTTATTGCTGTTCCACTTTTCTACAAATCCTTCTAGTTTGGATTCATTCGGGCCATTCTTTCTGGGTTTTGCAAATTTCACAAACAATAGTGAAAATTAATGTTTAATCTCTACAATTTGAGACAACCACTTAAAAAACAGAATCACCTTGGAGATAAGGGTTTAGGTATGACACAGACGTGCAAATACGCGCTCTTTCGTACAGACATACTTCAGAGGCAACGCAACAGTTTCAAAATCGTGGAAGTTGTTATTTCCTAAGGGGATGTAAAATCATCCCTACGTAGAAAAGATACTTGAAGCTGTTCTCTATGCTCGTCTCGGAACATACCTGAATGCTCCCGACGAGCCAGCTCCCGTGCCACCATTAGCAGATGGCAGTGATGAAAATACCAGCGAATTACTTTATTTTACGCCTATGGTGCACTGTATAAAATTGCCTCTGCTATCTGAATATTGGCTCGTATTTCACATATTAAATTCCTACCCATTGCCTTGCTTTAGGAGCCTCTAACTACAGCGTGCGTAGCTTGTGATCGAGCTACAACCCACATTGCTGTTATAAGGAATAGTCTTATTGGAGAATCTCGAAATCACCACCACCCATGAACAAAATAAAGGCAGCTTAGCGAAGATTGTTTAAACTGAACAGAGCTAAGGCCAGGGAACAATGCTAAGCACTAAGAAATCCTTACTATATCATCTGAGAAAACCACGAAGTATTCTTCGTGGAAGATTCGCTAACACCAGATCTTTCAGAACTATGTATTTTTGGTGTGCTAATTAGCAAGTAAGTTCCGAAGTTGTGTGAAAACACCTTTTGAGCTAAGTTATAACGAACTTAGGCATGCGTTTCTTTGTTTCATGTTTCTTTTAAGCACAAATTAAAAAATTAAACATTAAAAGTGGTACTATATTTCAAAGCAGATCCTAAATATATATTTTATCGATAGTTCTTAGATAACGGTTAGGTCTAAATCACGAGTATATGAAAACACCATAAATATAGTAAAAATGAATTCCGTTTCATGCAAAACCCATTGCTATACTCCGTTCATGGTTACTTCCAACTTTTCTGAAGACCTGCTACAGTTCTACTTCTAGGATATTCCTCCGCCTCATACAAACAAAGCTTAGAAAATAACACCAGAGGGCCAACGAATCACACTCGTGCGTACTCTATGTAATAATATTTTGCATAAGAACTATTTATTACTAGGCATTACCAAAACACGTATTGTCTCGCTGTCTTTATTCGTATTACTTATAATAAATGAAATATAATATTTATAAATAAAACATAAGTAAAAAATTTAATAAAAAATAACGTACTTTTGTTTCAACACAAGTATAAAACGCTTGAGATACATGACATATTAAGGAAGTAACAAAACACGTGATCCATGGGGTGTTTTTTCAAATGTTTGTTTCAAAAAGTGTGAAGAAACCGCGAATAGACTATATTCATCAATTACCAATTTTGATCAATTAGGTTAAATAATTTCGTTCTTTTTATTTCTCGATTAAGAATACAATCAGTTTTATTCATCTTAAGACAATTATGTGTGTGGGTGTGAAAAAAAAAACTACGTGAAATGGGACGGGGAAAGTGATGTTTGCACGTATTGCACAAGGAACGTAATAAGATTTTCAAAATTGTCATTGCATTTAATTTTGGATAAACATCAATTCAGAAATTCAAATTATTGTTGGCAACAGCAACTACGAAGTTCTGCTATATCCAGGTTTATGCAGATTTAAAGAGTAGAGTCGTCGCACAAAGATAATCATGAAGATTGTTTGACTTTCGTTAAATATATCTTTGATTACCTTTGTACCAACATATTTGATAACTATCTCCGCACTAGTTACATATGTGTGATCACATCATTAGCAAAGAAGTACGCTTTATCGGTTCACACGGTACGTCGAGACGTTATTTCTTTAGCATCGTCACGTGTAGCTGGTCTGCGCCGCTGACATCGGCCCAGAGTAGTGGTACGATAACGGGGCGGCAAGTCAATGGAATGTTTTGAATGACAAGCGAGAGATAATCTTACCAGCGTATTTAGTTACGAAGGCGTTCTGCCGCGATAACCCTTTGACGGCTCGCCGCTCCTGACCTTCGCCGGAGAGAATTTCTGCGTTAATCTGAAGAATGCTCTTGATTACTGACCTCGTTTCTGTCAGCGTGACTCAGGGTGCGTTGCAACTTCCAGATGGTCAGGGCGACTGATATACACGTGATACTGTCTTCCGAGCCGGCAGTTGACAAACCTGTCCACTGGGGTACAAACCTGTCCACTGGGGTAAGTAACCTAGTGGAGAATAGTGACTGAGGCGGGAAACCGCTGTAAGCACAGATTGGATATTGTTGGCAGAGGGCGGAGGGGCTTGCCTTTCCTAACCCTCTGCCGGAAATACGCGAAACTCCGGTTGGGTGGTCGAGGGCCCTCACACGGGCCTGTTGTACCCCCGCTCTGAGCTTCGGCTGTGATGAACAACTGGGCCGGCAGTTGATGAGTGAATGAGTGGCAGGAGCGAAGGACGACGAGCGTGAAGAGAAGTGACCAGCGGGAGGAAAATATCCGACTGCGAGCATCGGCGCAGCAAATAGCGCAACCGACAGGCTGGACTTGTGGACTGTATGCGTGTGTGAAAGACATTACAAATGTTGGCAACTGACATAATGCACGTGTGTTTGGTTATAGTCAATTAACTCATACTCATTATTAACATAGACATTAAGAAATACTTTAATTCCAGTTAAAATAAACATTAAATATTGCGCTTACTGAGAAATAAAAATGATAAGAGCGAGATAGATAATTTAATGCTGTAAATAATAGCTGTGTGAACACATTAGAAATCAAATTTAGTTATTTTTATTTTTATTAAGACTTCCATTCCACACGAACTCAGATACGCCCCTCAGGTATATTGTAAGAGTATTAATTCGCAAACAGGAGACGTGCATTGATATGATGCTGTTACGTACCACGCTGTTATATATTTTGAGTAATATATATATATATTTTTTTTTTAAACTACGCGGTACAGCATTTTAAAAATGTAATTTGCCGTGCTTTATACACCAAATACGGTGAATACGAAACTATTATATACCATTTATTGTATTATCGCAATTTTTCATTTATGATCTGCTGGCTTATTAACATAAAAATAAAGGCAAAATTTTAATTACTTTAGGTTCGCACAGTTGAAATGCCTATTTACCAGGCAATTAATGGGCCTTTAAACAACTTCAATGACATTCCATTTATTTCATATCGAAAGACTGCCACAAGAAACAGAGGGCTATTTGTCCGTTAAGATGTGAACACATATAGATAATTTGCCCTTTTTTTTTAATTCAGCTATTCTTTTTGTAAGGGATTTTTTTTACTCATTTCATTCACCTAAATAAAATGATATGACAACATTTTAGATGAGCGCCCCGAAATAAACTCGGCGCCAACTATTTGATTCAACAGTGTAGCTGACATAATTGATCACGTTAAAACAACCAGATTTGAAATGCTTCTCAGCTATAAAATATAAACTTTTATATTGTTCTTAACTAACGTTACATATGGCTTTATAAGTTGTGCTTTCTGTAAAAGATATTCATCTATTTGCCTAAAAGGACGCGCCTAGACGATTTTCTGATCGTGTTAAGCTATTTTGTCATGCTGAAAATCACCATCGCTTACAAATTAAACAAGAATGCGTACATTCAGGCACTACAAAAGTATTTTCCAACTTATATTTACCTTAACGTAGTCTATCTGACTGTCAAAGTCAAACGACCAAAAAAATTTGATTTTTAGTAGAGTTTTGTGAGAAAAAAACATGAAAAAAAAATGGCTCGTTTATATATTTCAAGATATTACAAANTGATTTTTAGTAGAGTTTTGTGAGAAAAAAACATGAAAAAAAAATGGCTCGTTTATATATTTCAAGATATTACAAGTTCTAAATATGCAAAAAAAATATTTTCTTTAATATCTTTCGACAATTTTTTTATTATAATTGTGTTATTTTATTATAAAAAAATATTTTACACCACATATTGACAAAAGACTNTTTCGACAATTTTTTTATTATAATTGTGTTATTTTATTATAAAAAAATATTTTACACCACATATTGACAAAAGACTGAAAGTAAAGTTATATATTGTTTTCAGTGAAGTACACTATTTTATTTTCACCTGTGTTGAAATCAAATTCTCAGTAATGATTGTGAACAGAAATCGTATTTGTATCGTTTTCGAGAAGTTTTGTCAAAGAGTAAATATTTTAGTCAAATTTAATTTGCGAACATTTGGAATTTATGCTAATAATGATAGTTGAACATACATTTTGAGTACATACATATATTAGCAGCGTGATAAAAAAAGAACAATGTTTTAATGGATTAAAATGAACGAAACATAGGTTCCAGTGTTTTCATATTTAAAAAATAATTTGTAGTGTAAACTTTCAGTGAATATTTTAAATAACTACCCCACTTCCCTCTTTACCCGCTTTGTGATACACGGGAGACACATTAACGCAAACTCTCTAAAATTGTTTGCGGATAATTGATCGTTTACTTATTACGTGATTCTATAAATATTATAAAGTTTCATTATGATATATTTAAATTGCAGTTGTTCTTCAGCCTCGCATAATTTTCAAATTAATGATTGTTTGCTAATTATGCGAAGCGATTTCCTGTTTCACAAATAAGTGAAGCAGTTCTACATTCACACGTACGATAGTACGTGTTATGTAGAAGTGGAAGGTTTCAATTGGTATATAGAGTGATTCCCGTACACAACAATTTAATATGCCTTACTGCCTATACTATGGAGTTCAGAAAAACATTTCACCTATAATTCCAACGAGTCGATGGTATATCGAGACCTTTCTTACCTTATGAACACAAAATGATTATTTTTAATATGTCTACGCTTTCTAAGATAAAAANGGTATATCGAGACCTTTCTTACCTTATGAACACAAAATGATTATTTTTAATATGTCTACGCTTTCTAAGATAAAAAATTTTTAAACTTATGAAATTTTTTTATTATTTGCATATTTCCTCAAAAATACTGGTTTCATAACTTAATCCTTCCTCACAAAATACATGGTGTTAAATACTTCACAATGTTAATCTGTTTTCAGAGTCGATAATAGTCGATTTCTGTTCCACGTGATACGTACACACTATACAAAAACTGTTTTCAGGAAGTTGCTGTTGTATTTTACAGACATACTGTATTAAANCACGTGATACGTACACACTATACAAAAACTGTTTTCAGGAAGTTGCTGTTGTATTTTACAGACATACTGTATTAAACTAAATATCCAACCAAATCTTTGAAGTTATAATGATTTATTGATTAGTTGCAGGTCTGATGATTTGCATGGTGTAATACTCTTTAATTTTCTGTTTTCAAAGAACATTTTGTATCGAGTGTATTACACCATTCGGTATTTCGTAGCATTTGATCTGGTAAACATTTTTCTAAATTTTAAAAGGTTTTTTTATTTTTGAAAATTTTAACTGGCTACGGAAATGCAGCTTATAAGGCAATTTTCATGCTGATGATAAAATTTGTATATTACTGACACTTTGACTTATGTAATGACGGTTTTTTCCATTCAGAAAATATAGAAATTTTATCTTTAGTATTAAAATTATCTTATTAGTTGGAGTCCTTTTCTATTAATCAGGATAGTGTCATCCCCTTAAGTTAGATAAGCAAGTAGCAAAACTTTGAAAAGAATAACACAGAACTCATTTTACTTTATTAAATTGCTCCGTAATGAAAATCCGGTTTATGTATATATATGTGTGTGTGTTTATATATATCTCTGTACTCTTGCTATTGTATGTCTACAGCAGCAGTTCTTCACTTTCTCTCACATATCCATTCCATTTGCAGCACCTGGCAATGTGAAAAGTTTTCGCATAATTTCTGCCTTTTTATTTCCTCGCGTCGTTTGCGGCCGACATTAAGTGTCTTGGGAAGGAAAACAAATGTTAAGCGGAAGTTATAATACGCTGAAAAATAGGCTGCACCCGAGAGAGAAACTTATGTCATCACTAGAAACGCAACTTCTCTGGAGACTGTTATGAAAGTAAATCCAAAAAAAAAAAAAACATTTGCGGATGAGGAGCTCAGAAACAGTTGTTCAAGAGAAGAAGAACCTAAAGTCGAGCTCTTCCCAGGAATTCTCATTTTCTTAGCGTCATTAAATTATTCCTTCTTCCAGCTGCCTTCGAAATAAGCAAGTACGCCCAGACGGTTGGTAACTGGTTCGAGGTCGGAAATAGTTTTCAACTCATGCTAAAGTGTCAATATGTACTAACGCAACGCAAATTTGGAAAATTCTCCATCCAGAATATGAATGTATAGAGTATTTGATTATTTTAATAAAACGCTTTATTTTATTAAGAAATACACTAAAGGCTGGTTGATTGCGGATGTCCATGAATATTGATTTTGTGAGAAAATCGCTGTTTCGTGCACCTTTTAAAATTTTGGGAGGTTGTCTTTATAAATGTTATTAATACCCTGGATTTATGTGGGGTATATTTTGTGACACCCGCGTGTGATAATTATTTTTTTTGAGCATTAAGGTTTACCAAGGCCCCTAAAATATATGGGGAATTTTCTGGAAATTAACGGCTTTATCAATATTATTGAACAGTTATTAAAAATATGAAATTTTCTATTTCATAACAGGCTGCGCTAACACTGACAGAAAATGCAACATTTTGCGCTATCGAAAGCTTATATTCTTACATTAATGCTATTTAATTCCTGACATATCCAATAAAAGATGAGAAATGCGCCATATTGAAGATTGGGATAACTATGTAGTTACGTTACAAGTGTAAACTTACAAGTAAGAAGTACATGTAAACCAGCTACACCTTGGCTCGTGTACTACAGCGAGGACGTTCAAGTTAGTTTAAGGTAAAGCAAAGTGTATGTACGGTCACGTGAAGGGTAACTCGTAACTAATATTTTTGCATGCTACGTTTCTCCGTCCATTGTGATCTTGAGAACCATTTGGTACAAGAATAAAGAAATATATATTTCTTTTGAGGTTATTTTTTTATTTTCCTCTATCGCACTTGTTATCCTAAAATGTGTTTTCACCTGGAATCGCTAACGGTTGTATAGTAGAAATTATTTTTTATACTGAAATAAAATATTAAATTAAAATATGTAACGGTTAAGATTATATTTCAGGAAGATTTCTGTAAGCTGCACACATCTTAATACGACTGTGCTGTAGAGGTATATGTTTCTCATAGCCTTTTTCGTGATTGAGAACTCGCAGCATTTAAGTATGAGGAATATGGTTATTTTATTTGCAAGTTCAGAAATATTAAGGGAGTTCGTGCATTGGCGGAATTAAGAAATTTCTTTTCACAGAATCCTTAAAATTATTGTTTATTGTGAATAGTTTTTATGATTAAGAAAATCTCTTCAACAAAATTTGCAAAAAATAATAAGCAATTAAGNATTGTTTATTGTGAATAGTTTTTATGATTAAGAAAATCTCTTCAACAAAATTTGCAAAAAATAATAAGCAATTAACACTAGGAAATACAATTGGGTTTTCTGGAGCAGAATAAATAAAAACCTCACAATAATCAGTTGCAAAAACACCAAAATCTTCATTACCGCAATACGCATTTCCGTCTGGAAGATATGGCAAGCTCATAGATTTTTATTTATTTTTATTTATTTATTTATTTTTTATTTGTACAAATCGCTTTTGATGTTTTTCTTGACCGCATCAAGCTGAAACTTTGGAAATTCTGGCAAAACCCAAGTTTAATAAAATAATTTTCCGTGACCATTTTGTAGCAACCTAACCTGAGAGCTTACATAAAGCATCGTAACGTGGCGACTGATATTTTTAAGTTTTACGAACACGTGAATGTCTAAAGTGTCCAGTGTACGTGTTAAGTGAATTCACCATGATCACGGTATTACAGGCGTGGTGAATTTCTTACAGTTGTAAAATACAATTTTTAATAATATTTAGTTTCTAGAAATTGTAAGTTTTGTTAAAACATGCAATTTCCGTAGATAAATTAATTTTTATTTGAATTTTAATGTTAAGAGCGAAATTTCTTTTAAAAATTTCGGCGTGTTATGACTTTCTTACTGACCGGGATTTATTATAAAGCCATTCCGTTTTATAATCGTTTATTAATTATGAATTCTCATTGCCTATTTTAACTTTAGGCAAGAGAATGTTACAATGAAATTAAAATCTTACAAAAGCAAACTATCTTAATTGTTTTAAGTTAGCTATTTATATCTTAATATGTAGATAATTTTCCACATATAATACCACTGTTAAAAATGCCCCATGAAAATAACGATTAAAATTAAGTATAACAACTTCCGTGACCAGTTAAATTGAAGAATGAGAGATTGCCTTCGAGATATAATGCGCTGTGATGTGAATCATACCACTCAGCCACTTACAAGTTCTTCGAATCCACGTAAAATTTCCAACAGTTTACATGTAACACGTTTGTCAGGCAACAAACTCATTCGTCACGAAGAGCACAACACGATATC
>NQII01002218.1:3289-25536 GCA_002778355.1 Clitarchus hookeri
CCGTAACACCACCCTCTTTTTCCCGGTAATTTACATCATAGATATGAAATACAAAAGCAGTAGCAAATTTACGGAAATTTCCTGGAATTGTATACCTTTATACAATTTTACTGTGTCGATAGCTTGCCGACACATGGGAAAGGTCTCTACTTCCTCTAGCGGAATATTTATTCCGAAAAAGCAGAGACCTCGACCTCAGGTGATTAGGAATGCTATTATTTTGGGTTTGAAAAAGCAATTTGTAGTAGATTTAGTTTAACGTATATATTTAGAGTCCAAAATATATTAATTCATTTTCTTTTTCAAAAATGCCCCATTAGAATCAAAATACACATAGACCAAGCATAGTCACCCAATAAATACAAAAGTAAATATTTAAGAATCCATAAATATATTTACGAGGATATACCCATCAGTTATACAGAGAATGACTACCGGTAGTGCATACCACAAATTTGAAATATGAATTTACATTAAGAAAAAATCCGAAGGGAAAAGTTTTACATAACATTTAATAACATGCTTGAGTACGACACCCCCCTCCCCCTTCCTCCAGGGAACAGACGTTTATTCTATCTTCATATATAAACTTAATAATATATATAACTTTATACAAATTTCTCACATAATGCTGTGAGAAAATTGCGAAAAGTTCACTTTTAAGAAACTGGTATGTCCGTAAATTTGATGGAAATTTGTGGATTTTCGCCATAACAGTCCTCCTGATCAGCTGTGTGACAACAGCCTGTCTGTGGCTTGATGACGACTAGTGAACAGCAGTTCAGTGGTACTATGCTTCTTCTGAAAGTAGTATTGGCGCTCTCTGAATAATGGGAAATAGTGTCCTCTCAGCGGGGGGTAGAACACAGAACACAGGGAGAAGGGCGGGGGCAAGTTTCCAGATACTCGTATTCTGTTGAGCCTGTTGTACAGCGGCAATGTAGGCTCTCAGGTTCTCAGTAATCTCAACTATATGGCGAGCTTGACTACAGTACCTGGCGCAGCCCTTCAAAATTCCAGAAGATTACAAATGTTTGTAAAAATATCCCTGTTAATGTTACTAGATTCTGCTCTTTATCACTTCAGCTCGGCATTTGCCACATTTAATTTAAGAACACCTCAGATATTTCTACAAAGTTCCCCGCAAAAGAATTGGAAAATGCTACTTTCTGCCGTTTCACTTGTGTTGAATTTCCGCCATTTTGAATAATGATTCTCCTTAAAAATTTGTTGACGCCATTTATTTTTCCAAAGTTTAGTAGATGTTTAAATTTAGCAAACGTTTTTTGATTAAAAACTTACTTATTAAAAGTTAGTCATATTTCTCTAGTGTGCATAAATGAGTTCAACTCGCAACCTCTACGATGATAGTACCACAGCGACTAACAAACCAACATTAATTTAATAAGGACCATGTCCGTTCCGCCCACCCTTCCACCCAAGTTGTGATATAATTCGTTGTGTGGCCGTAGTTAAGTATGTTTTACCTGCCTGTGACAGCTCGTACGACATTCAGCTCATAGTCTACGCCTTACTCGTGAAGACCAATGACCATAATATTTTAGTCAGTGGCTTATGTTAAATTTCAAATGGTTAATTAACATTTTTCTATATTTCTTTCGTAGCGATAAGTATGCCTGTTCGTCAGGACCCCAACCACTCATTCATCATTGCGACTGTTATGGCAGATAGCTCTTCGCATCGTACTTCACTTTCATTTTTTATGAATTCTAGGTACACTGGCCAAACATGACAATGCCTCCAAACATAACCTAGTCTCTAGCCACGTCAAGCATCCTATAAACATACTACTTGCTATAACAAGCATGCTATTTACTAGTAAGCTTCAAACCTTTCACAAAGAGATCAGTAAAAGTTGCAACCACAAGAAAGCAACCAACAAAAATGAAACATGGTGAGTAGGTTTGACAATGTGAGACATGCAGATGATTCACGTTTAACGCTCGGCCTCGCAAGTAACATCAGAATGGTGGGTTTCATTGCTGTATCTGGCCTTCAATAAGCACACTAATCTTGTATTCAGTTTGGATGATCGGCATCCGCAGCTAGTGTTAACACTCTACCCGTTACATATACTACAGCTGTCGCAACATCATCCTCATATGCACAGGGTTATACTGATCTCTTTTATCACTCAGTCTATCATTGTTTTGCATTGTGTTTTATCGTCACACCTTACACATTGTAGGTTATTGTTGTGTATGTTATAAGTACTGTTTTGCAGCGAGCGTGTTGTTACACATTACATAATATAAACAGAAACATGACGTAAACCTACTGTTAGACGACAACTGACAAATTTAGCGAATTTTAACATTAGTATGTATGGGGCGGAGCAGTGACAGGACAACAATTTTGTTGACGACATGTTGTAGAGAAAGAGACAGACCGTGCTGCATCTTAAAGTATGAGTAGTATAATTATGTCCCTTCTAGGCCAATGTATTTTAAACGGTAGCTGTGTGGCTGTGGCTTGAGGTCTTCGGCTCGACTCGTGTGAGCTCAGCAATCTTCGGCTCGACTCAGGGAGTGCTCGGAAGCTGACGACACGGGTTTTTTAATGTACCCGAAGGTGCTCGGCAGTAACGCCATCTAATTATTCAAGCATATATGTTTGTTTCTGGTAGTCATATTGGTTTTATAGGGTTTGTCAAGTCCTAAATATGTATTTATTATCCAGTTAAAAAATACTTTTAATTATAAATTATTTATTTTTATATTGTACCAAAATTGTACATATGTTACTGTGGAAACATGCAAAAGTCTANATTATTTATTTTTATATTGTACCAAAATTGTACATATGTTACTGTGGAAACATGCAAAAGTCTATCATTCAATTACATTTCCAGCCCCCTGAATAATACTGATTATAACACGAAGCCAGAATCTGAAAACTATTCACTGCCTAGACTGTTTTNATTTCCAGCCCCCTGAATAATACTGATTATAACACGAAGCCAGAATCTGAAAACTATTCACTGCCTAGACTGTTTTGTAGGTTTGAGTATGCTACTCAGATTTTGTTATGTATGTATGAATATATGACTTAACCAAGCCCATCATACTAATAGCAACCACATGCACTAGTATGTTATAATCATCATATGGATCAGCATCTACCAACACATTTTTTAGGCTTAATTAGTATTAATTTAAATGCCAATACTGCCAGGCCCTGGAGTCTTGGGATGTTCAAGGGTGACAAACAGTCTTAACTTTCGTGCTATTCTTGAACATATATCCGACAATCGTCCAATCATTCCATCAATATTTGGATCAATCCATTATTCTTCCAATATTTCCATCAATCTTTCACAATCTTCACCAATCTGTAACAAATCCTCACCAATCAACAGTAATATTAAAATCAATCTTTCGCAATCTTTCCATCAATATTTCAATCTTCCCATCAATGTGTCGCAATATTTCGATCAATCTCGCAATCGTCCATTAATCCGCTTCACAATCGCTCCACAATCGCTGCACATGCTCCACAATCCTTCGATCAATCCCAATCCTCCTATCAATCCCAATCCTCCTATCAATCCCAATCCTCCTATCAATCCCAATCCTCCTATCAATCCCAATCCTCCTATCAATCCCAATCCGTAGCAGTCTCAATCCTTCGATTAATTTTTATCCTTAAATCAATCCAAATCATTAGATTAATCCCAATACTTCGATTAATCCAAGTCCTTCGATTAATAAAAAATACTTAGATTAATACAAATAATTCGATTAAACCAAATCATTCTATTGATCTAAATCCTTCGATTAATCTCAATCCTTAGTAATACCAATCCTTCGATCAATCCAAATCCATTGATAAACCCCAATCCTTAGCTATCGAAATCCTTATATCAATCCAAAAGCCATCACTCAATCCAAATCCTATGATAATTCCAAATATGTCGATCAATCACAATCTTTCTATCAATTCCAATCCTCCGATCAATCCAAATCCTTCGATTAATACCAATCCTTCGATCGATCCTTCGATCAATCCTTCGGTTTATCTACCTCCCATATGTATAGAAATTACATTCGTTCAACAACTATTTCCAAATCTGTACATGTCGACAGAATTAATATTTTGTATTCAGTCAACTATTCATGCATTTTATACTTAAGTCTTTATCATCATTCTATATGCAGATCTTTCCCTTAATAGTATAGTGCTCATAGCACCAATTTAAAGTTGCAAAGGATGTATAATACAATTCACAAAAATTAAGAAAAACCAATAATTTTATAATAACAATTTATTATTGTTTTTAAGTCATGCGATATATCACCGATCCTTCAGTTTACTAATGATTGAAGATATCTCGTTAATGTGAATGAGATACTCGCGTTTTTGAATGTCAATCAACTAGCTGAGTCTATCAACAAGTTCAAATAGATGAGTCTATCAAAAAGTTCATTCAGGTATTCGGGAAATAGGTAGCCAGTATTCTCGGCGTCTTCTGCCTTCGTCTCGCTCATTGCNTATTCGGGAAATAGGTAGCCAGTATTCTCGGCGTCTTCTGCCTTCGTCTCGCTCATTGCAGCAAATATGTAGGAGGGGTGTATCAGTGCATCGAGAAAATCACCATCATCGTCTTCAACATTATCGCTGTCTTCATGTTCATTTTCATCTATGCTGTCTTCATGATCGTCTTCACTTCCTGTTTCATCCTCAATATTAAAATTGCTTTTCTTTGTAGCAGGAGTTGTATGTTCATCAGTATTTAGAGCCAACAACAGTTTATTCTGAAGTACACCGATTTCACGCGAACATCTTGCAAGTATACATTCCACACAAACCGACTCTACTGAACTCATCCCGTCTTGAGCATTAACTGTCCAATCATAATCGCCTTTGCAATCAGTACCCACCGATGTAGCAAGAGGTATGGACGACATCACTTGTTGGCTCTCAAAAGGCGAATCGTTACAGTTCTTGATGTGGTTATTTCAATGTATCACCTTGCATAAACTGTGTGAGGCCATTGTCGTAATTCTTCTTAATTAGAAAAGGACTCTTCGTATATGTGATTCTTTCATGTCAACGAGCATTTTTACCGAAGGTAAAAACTCGATCGCAGAATCAACACAGTTGGCAATCAGACAGTGATGATGCAGGTCGTGGCTCCATGTTCGATGAGTTCAAATGCAGGCCTTCGTATTCACAATTCATATTCACTGTATGGCGAGAGAATGCTTCCAAATCGATGTTAACTTCTCGACGCCTGAATATCAACTAAAGTATCAGCGTGCGTCAGCACTCTTTATATACATTCTGCCACCACTCCGAAAAATCACGTTTTTTTTTCTAACACCGAGAGAAAATTAATATTTTTTTGTTATTTCGGGCTTCCAACTCAGGGCTCTAAGCCATGCATCATAACCTTGGTAAATTGTTTAAAACTTTGTGTCAGTTACGCATGAATATAACAGTAAAAAAATAATTTACGAAAGTTGCTTAAATTTTTTTTTCAAAAACTCGGGTCGTTAATTGAATTGCGAACCACTTATCTTATACCCTGATCCCCATATTCGAAAGCTAAAACCATCGTTTCGCCTTTATTATGAGTTCCTAAAACAGTCTCTGATTTTTTTTGTAAGTCTGAAAGTGAATTAATAATTCTTTTTATAGTTTCGGGTCTCAGACTCAGGTTTCTACACCGTACCTCACCTTTGGAGATGTCTTAATTCCTTATATCAGGTGCGCATGAATACTAAACAGTAATACATTAGTATACGAACGTCAAACGCTCGGGTGATCAATCGATTTGCAATCCTATTATATCACTCTGATTCCACTATCTGATGGCTAAAACTTCCGTTTCGCCTTTAATATAAATTCATATAATATTCACCGGACACTGGGGAAACTTNAACTTCTCGACGCCTGAATATCAACTAAAGTATCAGCGTGCGTCAGCACTCTTTATATACATTCTGCCACCACTCGGAAAAATCACGTTTATTTTTTAACACCGAGAGAAAATAAATATTTTTTTGTTATTTTGGGCTTCCAACTCAGGGCTCTAAGCCATGCATAATAACCTTGGTAAATTGTTTAAAACTTTTTGTCAGTTACGCATGAATATAACAGTAAAAAATTAATGTACGAAAGTTGCTAAAAAAAAAATTTCAAAAACTCGGGTCGTTAATTGAATTGCGAACCACTTATCTTACCCTGATCCCCATATTCGATAGCTAAAACCATCGTTTCGCCTTTATTATGAGTTTCTAAAACAGTCTCTGATTTTTTTGTAAGTCCGAAAGTGAATTAATAATTCTTTTTATAGTTTCGGGTTTCAAACTCAGGTTTCTACACCGTACCTCACCTTTGGAGATGCCTTAATTCCTTTTATCATGTGCGCATGAATACTAAACAGTAATACATTAATATACGAACGTCAAACGCTCGGGTGATCAATCGATTTGCAATCCTATTATCTCACTATGATTCCACTATCTGATGGCTAAAACTTCCGTTTCGCCTTTAATATAAATTCATATAATATTCACCGGACACTGGGGAAACTTACAACATTTTTTTCAAAGTCTGATAGCAAATTAATATTTTTTATAATTTCGGGTCTCGAACTCAGGTCCCTACATCATACCTAAACTTTTGAGATTGCATAAATGATTATATCAGGTACTAATAAGCACGTAAACAGACAGAAAATCACGTACAAAGTTCGTTTAAAATTAATAAAAAACTCGGGTCGGTATTCGAACTATAAACCATTTATCTCACTATAGCACCTCTATTCTTCATCCAAAATTTGTCTAACAACCTACATTATAAGTTTCATACATTATGTACTTATATGGGATTTATTCAGCATTTTTTTTTACTAAAGTGTCACTTAGCTTGTTCTTACATGAAAACTTGTAGAACAATTTGGGAAAGTTTGGCGCACGGGCGTTTGGGTTGCGACCCATGGTTAAGGTTTGATCTCCAACATTTATCTTGACCTTGGCCATCTTGGTATAACTTTTGTATTACAGACTTTTAAAAAATCGGTGGAAATGTTGTATAATTATTTCGGAAAAAATTAATTTTGCTAGTTTTTTTCAGTTAACATTGGTAGGGGGGCAGATGGAGGTACGACTTAAAGCTGATAAGTAGACGACGGTATGAACGAAGATGAGTAATTAGTCAATGAGAATAATTGGTGGGGGTGGAGGCCTGCCGACTAATGAGCCGAACGAATGTGAGAAATTGGGCAATTTAATATATTGAAAGGAGGGATTGGTGGGCGTGGTGCTGGGAGGTTAACCTCCAGAAATGTCGATTTTTAAAGTAAATTTGTTTTAATAATATGCTTTTAATGTTTTTTTAATAATTACTAAATAAATTTGTTATAATTTTTTGGGTGTTTTCGGGATTTTTTGAATTTTTTGGGATTTAGAATCCAAAGGTCACCAGGGTCAAAGTTCAAAGGTCATCGAAATCCAACATGGCGGACAAGAAGGCCACCAGGTGACCGGAATGACAGAGCAAAAACAGCTCCGTTCTCAGACGCCAGACGCCGATGGTGCCAAATTGGCCAAATCCTTCTACACATTTACATTAAATAACCACCTAAGTGACATTTTAATAAAAAATGCTGGAATAAATCCCATATAAGTACATTATGTATTAAACTTATAATACAGGTTATTTGACAAAATTTGGATGAAGAATAAAGATGTTGTAGTGAGATGAAGGGTCCACAGTTCGAATACCGACCCGTGTTTTGGATCATTTTAAACGAACTTTGAATGCGATTTTCTGTCTGTTTTCATATTTATACCTACCTGATATAAACTTGTTGAGGTATGGTGTAGGGACCTGAGTTCGAGACCCGAAATTATAAAAAATATTATTTTCTATCGGAATAGAAAGAATGTGGTACTTTTCCCCAGTGTTCGGTTTTTTGCCGTTTTTCAGCAGAGACGGAGGAGAGACTGCATAAAGACATTTAGTGGAACTCATGTTTCGAATAGAGGTATGGGTACCCAACATTTTAAATATCTCAGTTAAGTCCTAGGAAATTTTAATTATGTTGTAGGTATTTGACTGTATGTACGATTTTGTATAATGTCAAATTTTTATGTTCGTATGTAGGTGGGGGAGGTCTTATTGAAATTAAATGTATTTATTTAACTTTTTTTACTTGTATTAATTAGCCTATGCATTTTGGGCATTGTTTTTTTTTTCATAAAAAAATGTTTGCCTATAAACTTAAACAAAGAAAATTTATAAAGTGTTTTAAAAATTTCACAAATCCAAGAAAACTTTGTCCGCTCTTGTATCTGCTAATGGTTGTTTTTTTTTTTGCAGATACGCTGCTATGAATCTTTATGGTAAGTACACAAAACACCACTCATCTAAGGGAGAGACGACTTTATGTCCCATGGGTCGGAAAGCTTCTGTCACAATATATGTGGAGTCATTCGATAAATACAATATACCCACAGCTCCAATACATTCTATCTCTTAAGACATTTAATGTTCTCGAATGGATTGTAAACATGTTGTGATATCAACGAAAATCACTGGAAGAAGGCTTGGGGCGAACAATATTTTTCCCTGTCAACTTGAGTTTATTTTTTAAAAAGTGCCATATAAATGTGTTGTTGATTAAACCAAATATTGTATTTAAAAAAGTGGGTTTATGGCAAACATTCACTCTGTTGTTTTGCACCTCAGTGTATTAATGACCACCAAACCACTCTGTCACATGCATAAAACTTGCCCCCAACTCCACGACCATGTCACTCATGATGCAAAAATTAATTGGAGGCAAATAGAAATCAGGAAGAATAATCAATAGCAATGCACATTACGTCTGAGAGGGTGACCGCAGAAAGTGAAAATACTATTTGCGTTTAGTTTTAATTTCCGGGCACCTCTCATCTCCTTTTATTTTCTCCTCCACCCCAAAAGATAAAAATATAAAATGTAAATATGATACAAAATAATAACTTGCAAACAGAGTACAGAATATTATGGGGTATACATAACTTATAAACTTACAATTCCCAATTTATTTAAAACATTACGAAAATATATATTAGAATTTTACAGGGTTACATATAAATATGCCTTTAAAATAATACTAACATACAAAGTACTTAACTAGCATAAATTCCCAATAAATGTCAAATAAATCAACCAAACACTTTGCTTGGGCGAAACTGTAACGGAGTTAGGCTACCTCGCGATAATCTGGCTCGGGTACTTACGTTACTGAAGACGCTTGCCTGTTGACAGTAGTCGGAGGAAGCGTTCGACTCCACGACGCGGATGTCTGGTGGCGTCGGCAATGGCCAGAGTTACACTGGGCGCGCGGTGTTTTCTTCCACCTAGCGGCGGCCTGTGCGATGGAGGGGATTCCCTTGTGATGTTAGCGCTGTCTTTGAATTTGATTGGTCAACTATCTACTTCCATCACAAAATTAATAATTAGATTATACGTATTGTTATAACAGANTCTTTGAATTTGATTGGTCAACTATCTACTTCCATCACAAAATTAATAATTAGATTATACGTATTGTTATAACAGATTGGGGCTGGTCGGTCTGGAACATCGGCTTTATTGATCAGTTGGCCTGGTCGGCTGGTATGGCTGTTTGGTCTGGTTGGCCTTGTCAGTTGGTCAATATTCTGCATACAGAATTTTAATGAACACTTTAAGTATAAATATGCAGACTGTGTACTCCATACAAATCATTAATGAAGACACCGAGTAAAAATTTGGAGACAGTCTGTGAATGAATGTTTTTCTATGTGTATGGATGGTGGCAGACGACAAACCAATGGATTGGCAATGGAATGATGATGATGGATTAAAAGATTGAAGCAATAATTTAATTATTGCATTAAAGATTGACAGAATTATTGAAATATTGATCGAAAGATTGACTGAAAGATTGATAGAAATATTGAAAGATTGTCAGAAAGGTTAAAGGATTATTAGAAAGATTGAAAATTTAGTTAAAATATTTACATATTGATGGAATGGTGGATTAATGGTCAAGATTAGCATGGTGGATAAGAATGTCTATCAACCCAGCTTGCCTTATATATTCCAAGTTTCAAGGGTCTTATGGTTTTGTGAATGGTGTCGCCAACAATGTAGGCATTCCAGCTGAAGTCAGCGATGGTACCACCAAAGAAGTAGTCGGGTCACTATGGTCACAGGTGCACTATTAAACGAACACTTCATCTTGATCTTTAGACTCCAACAGCTCGCGGGACCAAACAGGTACTTTAAATTTGAGTAGACTGTTTACTTTAATGGGAAAATTTAATGTGTAATTACTAGCTTGACCCAAAATACACTGCGAAATGTGATGGAAGAGTCGAACAAAAACTAACTGACCAGACTGAATGCTACAAACATAAAAAAATAGAGAATGTTATGTCATCTCTCGCATCAAATGAACTATGGTGTGGCGCGACTTTGGCTACATTAATTATCTGCAGAGGTTGAGATATCGCATGACCAACAGCCAAACACGACTGAGCAATGTGACGTCAACAGTAGATATAAAATGGCGGTTCGGGGATAAAATTTGTGGAGTCGGAGGTAGGAGGAATCGCCCGTCAACTCGCTTGATGAGGCTGCCAGCGTCCTGGGACAGCCATGTTATCGACAAAATGGCCTGTTTCAAATCAATTCAGAAATTAATTATTTTACCAAAAAATCACTTTTTCACCAAAAAGATTTGAAAAAAATGGAAAAATTAGGAAAGCAGATCTGAAGCTTCGCGATGCGAGAGCCGAAAAGTCCTCAGACGAACAAGAGGATTAGAGGCTCTTAGCGAAATGAGTTTCTTAATCCTCAGAGCAGAAAAGGAGAATTAGAGACTCCGAGCCAGGTCTATCAGATCGGGTGGGATCAGCAGACCTGGAACTCTCACCCGACCGCTATTCTGCATCTACCCCATCCTCATCCCCTTCCTCTACTTTTCCCCCTCACCTCTCCCCTCTTCGCCCATCATCCCACCCTCTCCCCACCCACCAAGCTCATGGTAATTATTTTAAAATTCGAGAAAGATCGAAAAAATATTTAAAAAATCGAGGAACATATAACTTTAACCTCGTACTCATCCCACCACCCTAAACATCTCCCTCCTCCCGCACACATATAACATTAAACCCCCTTCCCTTGTTCACACTCCACTGCCGACCCCCCTCCTAACAAGTAACAAATTATCCCTCCACCCGTCCCATCAATCGTATCTGCCCATTGACCACCGAATTGCACCTTTAACATGTTATCTGTTTGTTTTCCCTACCACCAGAGAGCTCTCATGTCATCCATTTCCAAACATTTTTGGCAACGAGACACTCCTCCAAACATGTAGTATATATAATCTCTACTATTTTACTAATAATATTCAAATAAAAAAATTTAAAGTCAGTTTTTTTAAAAATAAAACAGGGTTTTAAATGTTTATATTTTTATTACATCAAATTTATTTTGAATGATGTGAGGAAACACATAAGCAATTGAATAAAATTCTTCATATTTATTTATGTCTACATTTTCCTCTTCCATGGTGAGTTCACCTCTCGATGTCCACATCAGCGAACTAGGAATTATAGCTGCCTAGGAAACACTACCAATTGATGCACACCCTTCCGTTACGTCGTCTCAGCGCCATCTCGATCAAATACACTTCGTCGGCTGCATCTCCTCGGCAAAGAAACCACAAAGGATGGGTATGTTGTTCAGATCTTCGATATAGTAGGTCATAGGAGCGTAGTTGCGTATACATCGCATACTAAACGGTTCGGGGCTCCAATTAGCTTAAACCCTTTCCGGAGACGCCCTTCTGTTTGGGGATGTGCACCAGGATGCCGATCTTTGCTTTTGCCTTGCGTGGGTCCCTCCCCTTCGGAATAGCATACATGGTATAAAGCAGGGAGTCGTCCTTGACATCTTCGGGCTTCATGCGAGTGGTAGAATGAATGGTAGAATTATACTCGCGAAAGTTGTGGCAATAGCTGCAGTCTTTTGGTAGCTGCTATTCGTAGTAAAATGCCACCGCATCTTGCCCTTCAGAACCCTGTTGAAACTCTCGACGATAGATACTTTGAGATTGCTGTAAATGGAATCATGATTTATGTCATGTTTCTTCATCAGTGCCTTGAAATTGCACTGTAGAATTCCTCGACCTGGTCGGCTTCCAGATTAGTCGGGATGCATACTTCGAACAATACATCCACCATTGCCTCTGTGATATCACATGAATTCTTCGACTTCACCAGACTGGCCCAGGCTAATTTGCAATATGCATCGATGACTGTCAACATGTATTTGTAGCCCTTGTTGACCCGAGCATACAGTTTCATTTCGACGAGTTCTGCTTGAAACAGGACGAATGCAGTTCGTGGGCAATTCCCATCCAACACATTGTATGTCTCCCTCCTTCAGTTCATCGATGATGTATATAATCTCGTTGATGTGCGAATAATTTACACTCATTGTGAAGCGAACAATAGTCGTAGCCTACCGACGAGTTCGTTCGAGTCGTCTGAAGACCTTCCCCACTTTTCAGTGCTAGGCCACTGAAGAGGTCTTCGAGAATGTCGATTTTTCTCGATTTTCAACCTTATAAGCACCAGTCTCGGGATTGTTACATGTGTGAGTTCAAGCAATGCCTTGTATTCCAGCAGGTCAGATTTTCTAAACTCCCTGGGCTCCTTGTGAAATAGAAGTTCGTAAAGCCTGGGGGTTTCATACATCCTGTAATCACCTACTTGGGTGATCCCATCTGGTAGAAACTATTTCATCAGCACCGAGGAACCATTTATCGTCGTACCAGTATACACCTTATGTCGGATCATTATTACGAGATATGTACGATCATAGGCACCGACGAGCCAGAACATTGGACTTGAGGGCTTTCTTATTCTTCCATACCTTTTTATTGTGTGGCAAATCAACATCCAATCAATCGTTCCAATCTGTTTGTATGCCATCACATTTATGCTTCATCATAGGCTCAGCGGTATCGTGGATTTCGGTATTCACAACTACGGGTGCTTCAGTGCTCTCCCTGAGTACATCAAGACAATTTATAAGGTTTCATGGAAGTCTGGCTCTCTTGGCGAGAAAATATTTCGAGCGAACCAACAGTATCTCTCGATGCAGGTCGCTAGCAATGTCCGACCTCACACTTAGTAAAAATGGTTACTGTTGCTCTCTTTTATAGGTTTAGTCGTTGGTCTCTGTCTAATGATTTTCGATTCTTTCCAGACATTCTCTGCATGTATCCAATATTTCCCTGTTATGTTTTTAAACATACATTTTCGGGGCGAGACGGGAAATCGAGGTAGTGAATTTTTGCTGTATGGAATCTTTCAGTACGTTTGGATACTCTAATTTTGTGCCGATGCCACATTCATTCTATAGGTAATTTGTCTTTGAACACTCGTTATGTGCCAGTCCATGGCCATAAAATCGTGAACGATCTCCATTTTCACACGATCCATCTTACCCCCTAGCTCAGATAAAAAAGTGCGAAAGATTTGCTCAGATCGGCCAACAGAATGTGTGATTCCGAGATGAAGCCATTACCAGTTTCGAGGACGAAATTTTTATTAGCAGAATCTTCGGATCGTTCGGATTCGCCAACATTTCAAATTATTCTCCTACCAGAATAGCAAGTTCCATCGTTTCTTGGTACGACCACCATTTTTTTCTTTGTCAAAACACAGCTTGATTCTACTCTGCCCGAACTTTGATATGCTGTAATACATTCTCGCGGTTGACTATGAACTTATCGAAGCTGCGTTGGTACCTGCCATTATATAGAGGCCAGTCTTTTACGATCACCAAAAATCCAACTTGTCTTTCCAGCACAAAGAAAATATACTCTTGAAATTCTACAATGTCATGTTCGTATTAACATGGTCGTTGCACACAGGTTGCAAATATGTATCTTCAATGCAAAACAGCAGCAACACATTTGCATTGTATCGAAGCAGTTGTTAAATAGTCTGGCCGAGGTACATGCAGTAGACATTCGCATGTCTTCGAAGACGAACACTGAGTTTGCCAATGCTTCACCTGGTGCCACAAAGGCTCGCTGTATGGGAAATATTTCACCCTATCCACTGTCTTTAAAATTTGGGCGAGTTGTTGATACTTTGGCTGTTGTAATGATTTAAAGTACAGGTACACATTCTCGAACCAATGAACATTGGGTTCCTCCAAAAGGCTGAGAAGCATGCACATATTGCCGCAATTGAATGCTCCCACAATGATACACCTCAACGTATCATACAATAGCTCGCCATGATGAGGGTAATGTGAGAGTTGTGCATCTTCCTCGCTAACATGAACAGGAAGACTAACCCCCTGCTTGACGATCCCCATGACACTGAAACAAAGCTTTATAAAGGGAGCCAATTTATAAGTTCTTAGGTCAGTATACCATGATGTCTAGTAGAGCTAAGACCATAACTGGAAGTGGGATTATCGATACACTGATAAACAATCTACCATTCAAGCTGCACATTCCTGGATACAAGTTATCGAACCAGGAAAGAAGATAGCAAAAAGGCTGGTATACGGCGATACAGGGATCAACATCTGCAAGGAACACGACATCAATTACTCCCAGCACAAGGATCTGCAAGTCAGGCACCAGGCACTCGTGCATAGGGCAGACGAAATACACTGTGAACCAAACAACGGACTCAGTGAAAAAATTAGCTGTGTGGGACATTTACAACATGATGAAGGCCAAGGTGAAGATTGGCATGGGGACGAAGAACAAGCAGAAGGCACAAGTGAAACGAAAAGTGGTGACGAAGGGAAGAAAAGCAGACCAAGAAAACCTCTAATAACGAATTTTTCCATTGATTTTGCCAACACTCGGGGCCCTCGGGACCCTAACTGGAGCCACGAGTGTTATCGTCCGAGCTGTCAACACAGCATCGAATAAATCGAAGCAGTTGTCTGGGGTCCAAAAGCACAATGCAAAAATGGAAGCTATCACCATTGCTAAAAAAGACTGAGGCCTCAACCTAAGACTATATCCAGTAAGATATGGAAGTGTGCAAAAACGATGCAGCATGAAGAAGCGCTAATGAAATCTCTACAGAAATGGGCGCTAAAAATGTGATTCGAAACAGTTTGCGCACAAATTGAAGATACCTAACCTTCGTGGAGTGTTCATGCGAGATGCTTTGCCCCCTATACCCAGATGTGACGAATGTGCTATAATCAACATGGACACAACTAGGCCTGGTACTCACTGGTTTACTTTTGTGAAACGTGAAAAATGTACAAACTACTACGACAATTTTTGGGAATTTACATTCTCTGCCTCAGCTGCGACGGTACCTGAAAAATTCCAAACTTACCTACAGCTACGAGCTGGAACAGGTACCAAAAACATGGAACTGAAGAACTTGTGTTTTAGCTCCCGTGTACGTTCGTACAGATAATTGAATAAGTCTCCCGCGAGGTAACATTGCCCATTGGCTCTTACAAACTAGATAATATTGCATGGTACATCAAAGATTTACTGTCTTCCGACACAGAATTCAAACTAAGTGGAAATTCCAATACACTGAATATTGTTATCATAGGCAAAGAAGATATTGACTTTACGAAACCAGATTCCATTGGGCCCATTCTGGGGTTCGAGCTTCGCATATACTAAGATGGAAAAACCCACAAATCGTCACACCCCTTTAACATCATGCCTGGTAATGTAATACGAATAAACTGCAATTTGGCGAGAAGCACATATCTCAATGGTAGGCCAAGCAATACACTGCACGAATTTTCGCCGATGGTACCTCCAGGTTTTAAACTTGTCATGTCACCACAAAGCATCATTTACATTTTGTTTGTCGCGAAGAGAGCACACGAGGTTGTCGTGACAATCGTCAACCAGCGCGGAAAATTCGTGAACCTTCGAAACGAAGGAATCACCCTACATTTGCATTTGAGAAGATGGGAATATGGTTTACGGTAAACCAGCATCAATTAAACAAGGGTATCACATCAAACCAGCTATCAGTGCACTGCAGGTCACCAAGGCGTTAGCATGTGTTGATTATATTTTTATTTGCAGCCTTGGCTTCAAGGTCGATCGCCAAGGAAGATTACATAAACATCTACAAGCTGGTCGTGTTTGAAGACAGCATCGCGAAAAAGGAACTTCACACATATCAACCATTCCTGGTCGGGCCATACACATTACTATCGAAAGTTTGTATAGTGGTCCAACACCAAGATATCTGCAATCTTCTTTCTCCATCATTCCGGCGATCCAGTGGGGATACTGACGAAAGAAGATGGATCCAACCCAGCATCGACGAAAATAACGATCAATGGTATTCTCCAACTCATCGATTGCATCACGTATTTGCTCAACAGTGTCAAGGTGAACCAGACAAGAGATGTTGGCATAATACGTGAGATAAAATAACTACCTCTTGCTCACCCCAAACGAGCTGACTGCGGCTAAGATGGTGTTGGTAGGCTGTGAGATAGGTGATTACAGTCTCCATATGTACCATGGAAGGTAATTCGAGGTCTGCATTCGTCTAGCGAAGTTACTGGGATTCGCCGAAGACTACAGATATATTATCATTAATTCGAAGCAAGATCTGGTACTGATCCTTGTACATACACACACAAAAGCCGTCGTGAATATGGCAGAAAACATGAGGACAGTGAAACTGAAGCTACAGTCAATATAATGGATGCTACCTCATATTTAGCTGAGTACTACCGAATGTATCAAGATGCTGAAGAAAGTGCAATATAGCAAAAAGATCGATGTGGCTTCAAGGTCGTGGAGTCTCTAGATGTATACTGGACTCCCCACAAGCCGGCGCATCAACTGGTTGGTGTAGTCCAGCTTTTCCCTACAGACCAAAAGACAGCACAATGTGATAGTGAGCTGTTCGCAATTCGACACATGTCAAACAGAAAATGTGAAAATGTATTTGAATAGTGAAAGCTATCTGCATGCGGATATAAACATAAACTTTGAAAATGATCCGTAGCTACTGGCATATCAAATGTCTGCTGATATGCAAAATGCAGATGATGGGCATACCCAATCCCCCATAATGAGCCCAGATACCTTCAAGAGTTGGCCTCACTTACAGTGTTCGATGTGTGAAAACAGGACGAATGTATCAGTTTCAATGTGATCCACTGCAGGATCAGAATTCACTATGCATGGAAATATTCCTAAATGCATATATGCTTTCTGCCTGATACTTCACAACTGATTCACATCGTACAATTGTCGAGACAAAGTCGTTAATATACACTGAAGAGCCAAAAAAACTCGTACACCTGCCTAATATCGTNAGTATCAGTTTCAATGTGATCCACTGCAGGATCAGAATTCACTATGCATGGAAATATTCCTAAATGCATATATGCTTTCTGCCTGATACTTCACAACTGATTCGCATCGTACAATTGTCGAGACAAAGTCGTTAATATACACTGAAGAGCCAAAAAAACTCGTACACCTGCCTAATATCGTGTAGGCCCCCCGCGAGAATGCATAAGTGCTGCAAGACGACGTGGCATGGACTCGACTAATGTCTGAAGGTATGCAGGAGGCCATTCACATCATGAATCCTGCAGGACAGTCCACAATTCCATAGGGGTGAGAGGCAGTGGAAAGTTCTTCTGAACAGCACGCTGTAAGGCATCCTAGATATGCTCAATAAAGTTCATGTCTGGTGATTTAGGTGGCCAATGGAAGTGTATAAAGTCAGAAGAGTGTTGCTGAGCCACTCGGTAGCAACTCTCGACGTGTGGGGTGTCGTATTGCCCTGCTGGAATTGTCCACATCCATCGGAACGCACAATGGACATGAATGGGTGCAGGTGATCGGACAGGATGCTTACGTATCGGTCACCCATCAGAGTCGTATAAAGACGTATCAGGGGTCCCATTTCACGCCAACTGCACACGCCCCATACCATGACAGAGTCTCCACCAGTTTGAACAGTCCCCTGTTGACATGTAGGGTCCATGGATTCATAAGAATATTTCCATACCCGTACATTTCCATCCACCCGATACAATTGGAAACGAGACTCGTCAGACCAGGCAACATGTTTCCAGTCATCAACAGCTCAATGACGGTGTTAGCGGGCCCAGGCGAGGCATAAAGCTTTGTGTCGTGCAGTCAACAACGGTACACGCGTGGGCCTTCGACTCCGAAAGCCCATATCAATGATGGTCCATTGAATAGTTCTCATGCCGGCACTTGTTGATGCCCCAGCATTGAAATCTGCGCCAATTTGAGAAAGGGTTGCACGTCTGTCACATTTAATGATTCTCGTCAGTCGTCGTTTGTCCCGTTCGTTCACGATCGTTTTCCGGCCGCAGCGATGCCGAAGATTCTGTGTTTTACCGGATTCCCGATATTCTAGGTACACTCCTGAAATGGTCGTACGCGAAAATCCAAATTTTATCGCTACATCGGAGATGCTATGTCCCATCTCTCGTGCACCGACTATTACACCATGTTCAAACTCACTTAAATCTTGATAATCTGCCATTGTAGTAGCAGTAACCGATCTAGCAACTTTGCTAGATGCTTGTTGTCTTATATAGGCGCTGCCGACCGCATCGCGTTACTCTGATTGATTCTATACCTCTGTTATTTGCATACGCACGCCTACACCAGTTTTTTTTTTTTTTTTGCTATCCAGTGTACTTTTGTGAATGCTGCGGAGGATATACATACAATGGGCCATGCGCGATTTTTACTTTTTTGTGTTCAAGCATAGACACCAGCAGGATGTACTGTGATCTGCAGGGCTTCCAGAACCAGAGCGGCTTCGTGTTAAGGAAATTGCGGTGTCCTACGACGACAATGGCAAAACGCGCATGCACTGCTTCCGACCTCCCTACCAATGAAAATTGTTGAATGAGAAAAGCAAGAATACAAACGACTGACTGACCAAGTACTACCACAGACTGGAGTGGGACGAAGGTACGATTCTCTACCATCAACTGGGAAACGTGCTGTGCAGCTTCCTGATGCAGCACTCGCAAGGGCCGATTTACATGGCAGGGCCCGAACAGAAAAAATGGCTGAGCGACTTGTCCAAAAACGAATTTGAAATCATCGATGTGCAATTCGAGTATGGCTGTCCTTCGCTGTTTAATCTGACGAAACTTTGCGATGACCAGCAGCGACACTTCTGCGACAGGTCACAACCTAACCGGGCACGCACATGAATTAATACACAGCTGCTGCAAAGTGGTGTTCCTCGTCCTTGAACTGGGAATCGGCTGCCTACAACTAGACAAATATCCACCCAGACATTAGTTACAAAGAACATTTTTTTAACATAAATATAGCATGGACTGAGACTGAATATTTGTTTTTGTGTTATGGAATTTATCTGTATAATACCATTTGTTTGTTGTCTTTTTTACCCTTACTCATTAGGTTATTAAAGAAACCTTAAAAAGAAAATCCGCGTATATCTTGAACAAAGACTAAAATAACATATTTATGTATTGGAGTAACACTGAAGTAGAGCGAAACCTGCAGGGGTTCGTACAGATGGATCTAGAAAATTACACACCTGCCCTCAGTTTGAAACAAGTAGTTTGATAGGATGGCACTTGGGATGGGGGGCAGAGAGGTGTTGGAGGGAGTTGTGGTGGGAACGAAATAAGGACTGGAAGTAGATGGGAAGGGTAATGCAAAGGTGACGGGTATGAGTAAAGGAGACTACACCTTGTGGGGATTGCCAGTCTGTCAATGAAATAGTAGAGGTATATGTCGTCTTATTTAACTTCCTTATTTGACCTCATATTTTGCATCTACGATGTTTTCCGATGCTCCAGAGTCATCAGGTAGAACACCTACAGCCGCATCACCATCGCTCTTTTGAGGTTTGGTTCCGACAACTTTTTGTGTATTGCCTATAGCAGCACCACCATCGCCTTGTTTGAACATGGTACCACCTGCAGCATCTTCACCATTGTCTTGTTCGGGCGTGGTGCCACCGAGGCCATCGTGTTGGCGTGGGCCACATAGAGGAGCTCCATCGTCATCGTGACCCAAGCCAACAGTGTCAGGACATCGATGCATGTACAATGGCGAAGCCTTTGCGAATAGCAGCAATGTTAGACGACACGGAAAGCAGCAATGTAATATGAATCCACCCTTCGCTGCATACACAAGTGAGAAGTGTTTTTATCTGTTTGCTCGTATTGACAATTTATACAGACATTCGAATATATGTGAAGGACTTGTTCCTCAACCTGCAACGCAAAAAGGTGTGTTATCGCCACGAACCTGTGATGGACTTGTAAGTAATGCAGTGTGTAATGATGATGTAAATATGTCATTGCTACCTAGCACAATAACTGATAATGCAATGATGGCCCCATCGGTAAATGAAGATGCGCATGTGGACAGTATGAACAATTATTCGTTGCCGATATCGGGTCAGTTGTGTCGCTACTGTGGTGAGATGTACAGTGAAAGTAGCAATGCATGTAGGCACGAGAAGAGAGGGAAATGTGCGTAGAAGACAGGATGGGCTTATTTGACGCTTGGCTGCCATAACTTTGGTCAAGAATTCAAGAGTTATAATACAACGAACTATGAAGAAATAATGTCGTGAAGCATATCGCCATCATGTCAAATGGTGTACATCTCTTGCTTGAAAACCTGCCCATGTTCTAGGCAAACCTAATGCTAACGGATTTTTTTCTGAAGCAATCTGCATTTAGGTCTCTTCCGTAATGTTGCATTGCTTCGAATCTGACAGCTTTGTCGAAATATGTTTGCATTTTCCTGTCGGCTATAAAACAAAATTTAATAAAGCAACTCACAGAAGAGGTGAAAAAACATGTGTCTCTAAAAAATAATATATGGCTGGAACGTTTCTACTCGAAGCCAGAACCAAACCAGGACAAACATTTTTAAGGGCATTCAAGACCTCGAATGTACCTGTATATAATGTATATGACATGGAAGAGAGTGTTGTAAATATGTGATACCTGCCAAAAGCTGAAGTTTGGAAGTAGGTATTGATTCTGCTCTGTGGCGTGAGGCGCCAGCACTTGATGATAGCCCTCAGTGATAGGGCGTAGGAATAAGTCGACACTGTTGTCTCTAGGTCCAATTTACTAATAAATTACACTGTATTTGTGAGTTCACATAATCGAGTTTTATTGTTGCTTGAACAGGTTAACTGGTACATGAACTCACGAGACAAACTCCCCTCCCCTTTTTCTATGTAGGCTACGTATGGTTTGACGCCGCGATTGGCGACGTGGGGGGAGGGGGGGAAGATTCTTCACACTGGTGTAGAACTACTTATCTGACACTGCTGCGCTGTCTTCCCTCGGCTGGCGGTGGGGTGTCCCGACGCCTGCTCTCGGAACCCCTCCTCCCGGGTCCACTCAGCACTCTTCGTTTGACGAAGTCGGACTGGCTTTTCTCGGATTCTTCCCGCCGCACGTCCCGCTTGACGGCCTCCGACTGAGGTCCACGTCTTGATGCATTTGGTGAACTCGTTTTCTCTCGGCTCCCAGTACACCCTTCTCGTTTGACGAAGTCTGACTGACTTTTCTAGGATTCTTCCCGCCGCACGTCCCGTTTGACGGCCTCCGACTGAGGTCGACGTCGTGATGTCTTCTCGATCCTCAACTGACTCCGACTGACTGACTGACTGCTCGATCCGCGACTGACTGACTGACTCGTTCATCGCACTGGCTTCGTCCGGCTCCGACCCGGACGCCTCGCTTCAGGTCCCCCGACTGACTGATTCGACGTCTCTCAACTGACTGCCCCGTTCCTCCCTCCTTCGTGTGGTTTTGTAGCGTCCATCATCATATTCAACTTCCCCCGTCTCTGCACGTGGTCCGGGGTGCTTGTCGTCCCCCTGTGTCATAAAACACATGGCCGCTGCTCGTGTGGTCCGCAGCCGGCCTGGCATCGTCCCTTGGTTCTGGCCTGGAAGTTTATTGTCCCGTTCTGCATGCACGTAAGCTAAAAGCTCTCATGGTTTATTGCGGTACAAGCCCGGGATAGACGCAGCTGGTGGTGGGATCTCGGTGTCCCTTGGGCAGCTGCAAAATGCAGCTGTGTCCGCGCCCTGGTGCCTTCCGTTGTCTCCGGATGTCGTCTGCACGTGCAGGAACAGTTGCACATGCAGAAACCTTTGGTAGCGCGCCTTTGCAGCTGCGAGGCTCCTGGC